>CDFC01060865.1:1563-28586 GCA_000826385.1 Acanthamoeba rhysodes | reverse complement strand
CCCCCCTCCCCCCAGAGCTCTTTCTTTTTTCCGAGGACCGGATAGTGGTGTGATTGGTTGGCTGTTGTGTCTTTGGCCCATGTTTGGTCAATTCCGCTATTCTCCCACATTTCACTCCAATTTCCTCACCTTATCTGGTCAAGATAGATACTGACTTCCAGTCACGTGACCCACGCACGTGCTCGCGGTTGCCCCAGGCTATGCAACGCGTGTGGCATCCGGTACGCCCGGCAGGCCAGGCAGGCGGGCCACCAACACACCGCCGCCGCCGCCGCCGCCGCCGCCGCCAACACCGCACCGCACACGTCGTCGCCCACCCGCACCAGCGTGCACTACCTGCTGAATTAGGTCGATTGCTTTTGGTCTGCCGCCATCGACTGAGCCCTTCTTCAGACGCAAACGAGACCTCCACATGAAGTGGTGGTGACATTGACTTTGGGGTGACCAGGGTGGTGGCCGCTACTTGGCGAGGACAAAGTGGTCCTTGACGCGGGCGTCGACGTCGCTGATGAAGGTCATCTCCAGTCGCGAGGGCGTGACCACAAGGCGCGTGTAGCCGTTCTCCGACACGTCCACCACGCGCGCCCACGAGGGCATGGTGAGGGGAATGTCCGTCGAAAGCCTGTAGCCGGCCATACCTGGCAACGAGAGAGAGAGAGAGAGGATCACAATGCGACATCAATCTCCTGCTCGAGCCGCGTCGTGTGTGTCGTGTGTCGTGTGTCATGTGTGTCGTGTGTGTCGTGCGTACCAATGACGACGTGCGTGGTGGCCTGGCCTTCAGACATGCAAGTGCCGTTGAAGACCGGGCAGCTGCGCTGGTACTGCGCGGCGACGAGACGACAACGCCCATCAACGACCATTCAAGCAGCACACTGGCGGGAAGAAGGCGATGCTTCGAAGGGGGGAGGAGGGGGCGACTGCGTACGGAGTGGTGGTGGCCCCAGAAGGCGAGGTCGACCCGGTACTTGAACAGCAGGTCCTCCAGGTTGCGCCTCAGCTCTCGCGCCACCGGCTGGTCGGCCGCGTCGCCCTTGTCGCTGCACGTCAACAAACCAACCAACCACCACGTCAGCATTCTATGGCGATCTAAAAGAGTAATATCTATTTTACGTATCGTATCTTTTATAAACAGATAATTGCAGGAGTGTGGAATGTGGAATGGGGGAGGCGTACTAGTTGGAATCGATGTACATGGGACGGTGGCCGCTGAAGATGATCCAGGGAGTCTTGGTGCGATCCACCTTCTTCAGATCGGCTTCTATCCATTGCCACTGCGTTCCGCCTGTGGTAGCGCCCACACGCGCGCGCACGCAAACATGCGGGGTGAGTTGGCTGCGGCTTCCCAACATTCCAGAGAAGAATCGACCGCGGGGCGGACGAGGAGGGCGCACCGATGGTGAAGTTGTGTTCGCTGGACATGAAGACGAAGTGGACCGAGCCGTAGTCGAAGCTGTACCACGGCTGATCCCTCGCCGGCGTGGGCATCGGGTACCGCACCTCATACGCCACACCGCACTCGCCTGTCGTCGCACACGATTTAGATCTACACGACTCGACGCACGACACGCACACAGCGTACGACACAGAACACACGCAACACGCAGAGTCTGGGGCAGGTACCGCCCGAGTCGGTTCCGTTGAAGCGGGAGCCGGAGTTGGGGAAGTCGCGCTCGTGGTTGCCGATGCAGGTCATGTAGGGCAGCCGCGTGGAGATGGCCGACACCTGGTCGTGGAACTCGTCCCACTGCGCCCCGTAGCCCACCGCGTAGGAGATGTCGCCTGTGCATAGGTGACGTGTTACATCAGATGCCATCAGTGTGTCCGTGGGTGAGTGCACATAATCAGGCCGCGTACCGATGTGGATGGCGAGGTCCATGGGGATGGCCTGCATATCCTTGAGCATGAGGCGCGTGGTGTTGGTGGAGGCCTTCTCGTTGTTCCAGTGCTCCAGAGAATCGTCCTAAATAATCGAATGTCTCAGCATTCCACGCATGTTCTACACACTCTCACACGCACGGAATGTGGAGTACCTGGGTGGTCTTGCCCATGTCTCCGTAGGCGAAGATGTTGAGGGTGCGGCTGGCCGCTCCAGGCTGGGGGGCCGACATGAAGGAGGCCTCTTCACTGAATCCGTGCGCAGGGTCACCATAGACATAGTAATACCTCGTATCTGTGCACGAACATCATCATCGTCGTCAACATCATCGTCAACATCATCGTCAACGTCATCGTCGTCGTCGTCATCTGTACTATTGAGTTGACCACCAACACAACTTGTGACAACCCAGATTGCGAAGTACCGGGCGAGAGGTTGGAGAGGACGGCGCTGTGGAACAGGCCCGGATCGCGCCAGCCCTCGGTGTTGGCCGGGGCGCCGCACATCTGGTCCCTCGTGTAGGTCGTCGTCGACGCGCTCACAACACCAGCGTACTGGCCTGTGTGCGTGCATGCGCGCGTGTGCGTTCTATTTAGAATTCAGACTATGATGGCAGTTCGAAACCAGAGATTCCTCACATACCGGACGAGGTGCCGAACTTGACCTGAGGCGAGGTGCTGTTGAGGGTGGTCCACATGACGCGCATCTCGTGGGGCACGCCGGTCAGCATCAGGCGGCCCTGCAACGGTTCGTTGTAGTTGGCGAACGTCACTGTCGATGGAATGCACACACCCAGCTTGTGAGCCATTTACATTTCTTTTATGTGACCAAGTGGAGCACGCACCGCGATTGGAGGAGGCGATCAGGGTGGGCTTGTAGATGCCGCCCGAGAAATAGTGGAAGACGTAGTCGGCCCGCATGTTGGTCAGGCGGAACCACAGCTTGCCATAGCCGTCCTTGAACTATCATTGCAGTGACACGTTGGAATGTTAAGATTCCATTAGGAATGTTGGACAACTAAATTGTGGGCTCAGCATTGTAGAACGCACCTCGTCCGCGTACTTGTACTTGATCGGGGCCGTGACGGAGACGTCGGCGTCGGCGGGCGAGTAGACGCCCACCCAGTCGCCCCAGCTGGCCGAGACGCCGCTCCACGAGACCGACACCCACTCGCCCGACCGCTTGAGCTCGCCGGGCCAGGCCGACATGCGCACGTCGCCATCGCGAGCCACCACTATCTGCGCGCGCGCAATGTCAAGAATGTCCCCGGTATATGAGCGAAAAATATGTTGAATGTAGCCGAGAACGAAGCGGTGGCGGAGAAGGAGGAGATTGTGGCCATGGTGGCGAAGGTGAAGTTGGTTGCGATTGGGTTGTCGGGGGGGGGGAGTGTTAAGCCTGTCCTGTACCTTATCGAGGTGGATACGCGTGCTTGCTCCGGCGTCGCGGCCGTGAATGTGGGCTGATGTGGTGGGCGTGATGGTCATCAGGTAGAACAGCGCCGCCATCAGACAGGCGAGAGTCCACGAACAACGCGCCATGGCGGAGCTCTTGGCAGTGTGTCGTCTGTGCGAAGTGGAGAGGACAAAAGAAGTGTTGTGCGTTTCCGCCTGGGCGTGCGAAACGGTTGGCCACTGCTCTTTGGATGCTTCGAATGCCGTGTAGATTATTAAAAACCGAAAAAAGAAGAAAATGAAGGATTGGATATTTCGTGGTTGTTTTCTATCGCCGATTGGCCATCAACGAATTTAAATAAATTAAATAAATGAGCAACAAGAATCTTTCCCTTGGCTTCCTTGTCCACAAAGCTCCACTAGGTAGGTAATTATTTGCTACGCTTGTTACATTACTAGTTTAATTCTATTTGTCTGCAGTCGCACAATGCAGCGCGCAACCGGGTTGGCGATGGCGCTCGTGATCGCCCTCTTGGCCCTCGCCTCCGTGGCCCAGGCCTGGGGTCCGCTCTCGCACTACTATTTCGCCCTCCAAGCCTTCCCCACCGCCGACCCCTTCAGGTGCGCCCGCCACACGACCCGACACGACACACACGACACACACGACACACACGACACACACGACACAAGACTCAACGGTTCATGTGGTGGCGGTGGCGGGGCTTCGCGACGATGCAGCGTGAAGCAGGGCTGCGACCTGCCGGACGGGTTCTACTTTGCCAACTGGGCGCAGTTTCCGGACTGCTCGGTGCCGGTCGACGCCATGCACAACGGCGTCTTTCCGGGCTACCTCGTCCAGTTCGCCCTCACCCCCGAAGCAGCCAAGTGCGTCGACGTACCCCCACCCCCCGACAAGGAAGTAGTTTCGCACCGCCTGCGTTAGATCTAACGCGCCGCACACACCGCACACGCACAACTTCACAGATTCAAGCGCGATGGATTTGATCCGCTGTCGATGGCGCTGGCCTTTGGCTCGCACGTGTATGCCGACGTCGTGGGCTTCCACGGTCCCTTCGGCGGGTACTGCCACTCCCCATCTATTCCCACCACCGCACGGCACTAGTCCACACCGCCTGATCTGATCTGATGACTGGGCGGCCTCTGTGTGTGTGTGTGTGTGTGTGGCGAGCGCAGTTATCTGGGTCCGACCGTGCCCAACTACGCGACCACGTGGCCACTCATGACCGCGATCGACGCCCACGTCTCCCATTACGTCCCGTTCGACCTCGACTCTACGGTATTCCCGCCAACTCACTACACTGTGTGCGTGTGCGGTGGTGCGTGTGCGTGTGCGTGTGCGGTGGTACGTGTGCGTGTGCGTGTGCGTGTGCGTGTGCGGTGGTGTGCGTGTGCGTGTGCGTGTGCGGTGGTGCGTGTGCGTGTGCGGTGGTGCGTGTGCGTGTGTGTTGCGCTCCTGGCTGACACACCCTTTCATGGAAGATGTCGAGCGAGGTGGCTGCCGAGTTCGTGGCGGCTGGCACCGAGTACGCGCACAGGGCCAACGCCAAGTACGGCGTCTACAACGCCACGGCCATCAAGAAGTGCAGCGACAACTGGGGCACCGCCGGCCTTGGGCTCATCAAGGTGGCCAAGCTCCAGGCCGCGTACGCACCACTGCCCAACCTCACCCTGCATTCATTCACCGAAGTCTATGCCCGACCAAAGAGCTGATGGTGCCTTGGCATGAATGGAATGTGCCGCTGCCCCCCACATTGGCAGGTCGTCGTACTATCAGCAGGCGCTGATCGCCTACGACCAGTTCAATGCCACCACCTTCCAGCAGACGGCCAAGCACTTTAGCATGGCCAACAACTGCGCCGTGGCGGTGATCCAGCACTGGGCGCAGCTGGTCTGGAAAGCCAAGCTCCAGCCGGAGACCGCCTTCGCCCAGAGCTACGCCTACTCCAAGAGCCTCTTTGCCCAGGGCGCCTGCACGCCCTACCCCGTTGCGTGAAAGCCCCGACAACAACACGTCATGTTGGGGAGCCACCACCACCACTTCACGCAACTCAACAACAACAATGCAACAATCTTAAACCTGGTGGAGATGAAGAAACCACTTTGGAAAGGTTTTTGTGAGGTCGGCGTGGGTCCGCCAACCAACGCACAGCTCGCACGTGATAGGCCCAATGTCGGGGCCAGCACCCGGTGGAATAAAAGCCGGGGGTGGGCTGTGGTGGTTTCTTGTTTTCACACCTCCGCACACTCCCCCACCGACCCGACACCAGTGATGAAGATGGCTCGCATGCCGTTTGTGTGCCTCGTCGCCCTGCTTTGCGCTGTCGCCCTCTGCTTGGCCGTCCCCGCCGAAGCCGAGGACGTTTGCCCGCTCGGTGCCATGAGGCCGGACGCCTGGGTTGCGGTACGTGTGCCAGACATTCGTTGATTGATGATTTGGCTTCAAGCAAGCCCCGCAATCATGGGCCGAGATCACGATCGAGTTCCATCAACCCCTTCCGCCATGTAGGACTTGGTGGCTCGTCTGCGGTCGATCGGCATGGTCGACGACCGCGTGGCCTACCTCAAGCAGGCCGTCCTCAACGACACCCGTTCGTTCACGGGCAAGCAGATTGGCTCCATCCTCGGCACCATGACCCTACAAAAGTACACCCTTGAGGTACGTCCAGATGTTCTTTCCCTTTCAAAGTGATCTCAAGTAACACACTACACAAAGAAACATATCACATCATATGTTGTTATCAGATCAATGAGAATTCATCAGAATTTCTCCTTTTTTTCCTAGGCGATGAGCTTCCTGCAGCCCTACGTCTCGGGGCTGACCAAGGAGGAGTTCATCGGCGTGCTCCTCCTCTTCGGCATGGAGGACGCGCGATTGGCCGTGCTGCCCTCGATCAAGGACACGCTCTTCAACGCTTCGGAGGCCAACAAGCAGGAGATCGTCTACCGCTGCTTCGGCATGTCGGCCAATCGCCAGAAGGCCATGGCCATCCTCATCCCCGTTCTATCCAGGTACTTGGCCACTTACCTCGTCTTCCTCCACACACCTTCACATCACATTCACATCACACGCACATCACATTCACATCACACGCACATCACACGCACATCACACTCACATCACACTCGAATCGGTCATCACTTGCTGACGCCGCTCACGTCCGGTGTTGCAGGGACTGTGTCTTTGGCACGATGCAGGAGGACTCGTTCTCCATCGTCATCGACGCGTCGGCCGCGAGCGGCAGGAAGTTCTTCTTCAACGGCAGGGCCTACACCCGCATGTCGTTTGTGGTGGAGCACCTCAACAAGACTCTCGGCCAGCTCAAGCCCACGCAGATGTTCTACATCATCAGCTTCTACTCCGGGGCCTACCCCCTGTTCCGCCAACCCGTCTACGCCACCCCGCAGAACATCGAGGTTCGTCCTTCCTCGAGCATCTTCTTCTTGTTGTTGTTGAGGCTGTTGAGTGTAGCTCACATTTACGTGTCGTGTCGTGTGCGTGTCGTGTCGTGTGCGCGTGTGCGCACTCAGTATGCCCTGAGCGTCATCAACCGTTGGGGTCCCAGCTCATCCACGGTGCGGGACTGCTACGGCGGCCTCTACGCCGGCTTCGCTTACAACCCGACGGCGACGGCCATCTACTTCGTCTCCACCGGTGCGCCCACCGCGGACACGCCCTCGGATCAAATCATCTTCGCCTCCATCCCGCAGTGGAACCAGGCCCGCCCGCCGCAGTACCAGGCGCGCATCTACGCGACCGCTCTCGTCGCCGGCGCCGACAGTGGCGCCGACAAGCAGGCCGCCATCACCTTCATGTCCCAGGTGGCTGGCGTGGGCAAGGGCGTCCTACGCGCCATCGACACCCAGCAGTGAGTCTTGTGCTGTGTCTTGGGCACTCCCACCCACATTTAGCAAATATTAAATATAAATATTTTCTCCATATTTATATTTATATTTATTGCTTAAATAGATATATAGATATATATATATTACCAAAGCGTCATGAACGTACGCCCACCTCGGTGTCGTCCGCCTGCGTCCGGGCGTCGAGCAGCTCTGCGAAGCTCCGCACGAACCAGTCGGCTTCCTGCACCACGCGCTCACGCACCTGTGTGCGGCCCCACGCAGCACACGACGAACGATCTTGCCATCAGCACGCGCACACGCACATCGCGTATGCACATACTGCACGGTTGGGCGCCTCCGTACCACATTGCCGCCAAATCCGACGACCATGTCGGCGGGACCCTTGGCTTCGAGGTCGGTCACGCCGTCACCAACCATCACCACGGGCGAGTAGCCGTGCTGCTGCCGAATGCCCTCGATGGCCCGCGCCTTGCCTCCCGTTTCCGACGTCGGCTCGCGTTCGTCGAAGCCTGCGTACTCTCCATCTTTGCGAAGGTTCTGAGTCCACGCGTGGCCATGACACGCACGCACCACTGCACGCGCACGCGCACACGCACACGCACACGCACACGCACACGCACACGCACACGCACACGCACACGCACACGCACACGCAGGCGTACCGTCATCAAAGAGGATGGTGTTGGCAAAGACGTGGCCCGATGGGATGCTGAGCTGCTGCTGGATGGGGTCGATCAGCTGTCTGAAGCCGCCGGAGATCAGAAAGACAGCCACGCCGCTGCGCTGCAGCGATGCCACCAGTTCGCTGTGGACAGAACAACGCGTGAGCCGAGGCAATGAATGACGCTGATGGGCGTCGCGGGGTGGGAGGAGGGGAAGACCTGACGCCAGGCGTCAGCATGGGCGGGCGCTGCTCGAGGAAGTCGCGGATCTGCGTTCGCGAGGGTCGGATGATGTCCAATCGCGCACGTAGAGCCTCCCTGAACGAAACTGCACCGCCCATGGCCTGCCGTGTCCTGTCATCCAGCATCGAACGATGCATGAAAAATAAATAAAAAGATGAAGATTAAATCCATTGCGCTACTCGGCGTATCTGGATTGCGGGGTGACGCACCACTGCGCCACGACGTCGCCCACGCCGCAAAAGTCGGCAAGCTCGTCGATGCCCTCACCCACGGTCACCGTGCTGTCCACATCGAAGCACACCGCCTGTGCCCTTCGCCAATGGCCGATGATCTGCGCCGATGCCGCCATTCCTTGCTCGATTCTCGCCAAGTCATTTTGGCGCGAAACCCTGCGCAAAAATTTCGGAGCCAAAGAGTGGGTCGTGTAGTGCCGTTGAGCTCCATTTCGATCATTAGAAGAACAGATAGAAGCAACCGACACAGAGCGCTCGAGATTCGATCCGCCAGGAGCATAGACAGAGAAGAAGATGCTGAGCGAGCCACTGTACTACTTCGACAACAAGGAGAATGTGGATCCGCTCACGGGGCGTCTCTCCCCCACGACCAAGGCGAAATCGGGTACGGTGGGGGTGAAGCGGAGGGTCTTGGGCGACATTACCGAGCGCGAACGCATCAACCGGGCCAACATGGAGGCCCTATCATCCGGTTGTGGCATGAGCAAGAAGTGCATGCCTACCCTCATCGTGACGCCCACTTCCCGAAACGGCAACGCGACGCAGGGGTCGATGGAGAACGCCGCCCCATCCACACCAGCGGCGGCCGCATCCGCAACGAGAGGAAGGCAGACCAATCCGCGAGCCAGTGCCACTACAACCCAAGAGAAGCCTTTCTCCAAGATTTATCGATGACAAATCGAAGGGGATTCGCGATGTACCATGCCCCCACACTTGCTCTTGTAACCTTCACAATTCTCTCTCGAGCGCCAATTGGATTGCGCTGCTTGTTTCTATCTGCACTGATGATCATGACCATTTCCAATCGTGATTTCAATTCTTGCACTACGATGGTGCATCATTTTTCCTGGAATTTCAGTTATTAAGGTGGCGAAGGAAAAGGCAGGCAAATCGAAAAACGGGCGATTTACTTTACTTCATCTTCTTCCCACACGCTCGCGGCCATGAATCGTGGTCGTTCGCGCTTCTCTTCCTCCGCACGGAGTGCGTTTTCGTCCTTTGCGGGATCCTCTTCCTCCGGCTCGTCTGGCGCTAGGTCCTTCGGCGGTGCCAGCCAGGGATTCTTCTCCAGCTCCGCGAAGCCCAGCGGCGCCTCCTTCGGTGCCGGATTCGGATCTTCTTCCTCGTCATCGGGCCGCACCCCGTTCACTTCCATTCCCCGCAACATCATGCGAGGCGAGAAGAGGGGGCTCTCATTTGCGCAGAGGGAGTTCCTCGTCGACGCCTTGGGCAGGTCGGTCTCTCCATCCTCCATCATCAGATCGAATTTAATTTTCCGATTTGTGCACGATTGCGGAGATGGCTGACTGCTGCCTCCCCCCCCCAATCCACAGGCCATTGGTAGTGTCCGGCGTGGTGCAGTTCGGCAGCCTCACCCTGGGCGAGCAGCTCGAGGAGGAGGGTACGTTCACCGCCAAAACCCATTTTTTCTCCTTTTTTTACAGAGGCTTTTGTCCTGGTTCTTCTCCATCTTCCTTCCTCGTTTCTCATGCACCCTCTTTCTTTCTCTCTTCTTCTTCTTCTTCATCTCTCTCTCTCTCTCTCCCTTCTCTTGTCCATTTCTTCTTTCTCTCTATTTCTCTCTTTAGAGAGTGAAGAAGTGAGCACGGTAGGAGTCTAGTTCCAGGCAACTGCCATTTCTGATCCTTTTTTCCTTTCTCTCTCTCTCTGCCTCCTTCTTCTCTGTACACAACTCTCTCCTTTGGTTTCCTCTTTCTGTCCTGTTCTGTTCTATTCTCCCTTTGTATCGCTTTACACACAGAAGATGAGGAGGGACGAGTCACCACCTCTGGCTCATAGCATTGGCTTTCTCTTCACCAAGTGGGACGTGTGCACATCATGTTCTCCCCATGAACAGTGAATGTCATTCCACATTCCCTTGTGCAGCTCTCACACACACGCCAACCCTCTTGAGATTGGTGGGCCACAATAATAAAAATGCTTGAGCCAGAGCAATAAACCCCTCCACACGCCCTGTTTATTGTGACATCTGGAACAATTCGTTGGTCTGCATCCCCCCGAGCACATTGTGCTCGTTATCGGGCAAGTTGAACCAGTGGGGCGGCACCAGATCCCTGTGCAACCGCCTGGCTAGTCGCACATTCCGCTTGCGCTTGACCACCACCAGCACGATCCCCGCCGCCACCACCACGATGAGCGCGATCGGCAGCGCCGTGGCGAGGCCAATGACCATGACCGAGTCGCCCAACGACGAGCTCTGCGGGTCGTCCCTCCCCGCCTCCAGCAGCACGCCGAGGGAGAGCGACGGGTCGTAGTACAGCGAGTTCCTGAATGCCGGGAATGTGAGCTCCAGCACGTACTCGGCCGTGGGCGGTGACGATGATGAAGTCGACGACGACGACGACGATGACGTGACGACCAGCACCACGTTGTGGCTGAGCAGAGGGACGAGCTGGTCGTCCACCATCGCCACATCAAACACGACCAGCTGCGCGCCCAGCTCATGCCTCGACGTCCGCGACGAGGCCGTGACCTGTTGGCCCAAGGGGATCGAGTAGGTGGTCATGTTGGCGCCGGGAGTGGCCGGGCGCCGGTTGATCGTCGGCCGAGTGGTCGAGGTGTGGCCTGCGGCGGGCGCCGCCGCGCCGAGGGCCGACAGGCGGTAGCGCACGACGACGGCCGCCGACTGGCCGCCGGTGAAGTTGAGGGACCACTTGAGCGTGCTCGCACCGATGGCGAAGTTGGCCTGCCCGAACTGGCCGAGGGCGGGCTGGCCGTGGAAGGCAAAGGCCTGGTCGAAGGTGGTGGTCGACTCGGGCAGCACCGTGGAGTAGATGTGTGTCGCCACCGTCGTCGTGGGGCCGCCTTCGGACAGGGTCACCTGGCGGTCCTCCACCCGCACCGCCACTTCCGACGCTGTTGCAACGCAACACCGACGCCAGTCAGGGGAGTGCCGGGTGGGTGGGCGGGGGGGTGGGAGGGTTCATGGCAAACCTGCGATAGTGGCGGGAGGGTCGGCGCCCAGCTGGAAGTCCTGGAATGCTGACGTCACGCCAACAGTTGGCCCGTTCGAGTCTTTGGTTGGGGAGCAAGTGCGTGTTGGTGCCGCTCATGACGCACGCACGCACACACGACAGGAAGAGTGAGAGTGATATGGCTGGGTGCGTACCGGGGGTGGAGAGGTCGACGGAGGGCAGATCGGCGCTGATGGCGGCCTCCACGTTCTCCACCAGAAGGGACAGTGTGGGCCACACCGTGGGCGACAAGCTCGCGGTCGGAGAGGGCGAGGGCGAGGTGCTGGTTGAAGGCGTGGGAGACGGGGTGCTGGAGGGAGAGGGCGACGAGGTGGCCGTGGGCGAGGGCGAGGAGCTGCCTGAGGGCTTTGGCGAGGGCGAGGAGCTGGCAGTGGGCGAGGGGGATGAGGTGCCGGAGGGCGAGGGCGAGGAGGTGGCGGTGGTCGAGGGCGACGAGCTGACCGTAGGCGAGGGCGAGGAGCTGCTTGAGGTCGAGGGCGAGGGCGACGAGGTGCTGGAGGGCGACGGCGTTGAGCTCGCGGTCGGCGAGGCCGAGGGCGAGGAGCTCGCGGTGGACGAGGGCGAAGGCGAGGAGCTCGCGGTCGGCGAGGGCGACGGGGTGTGGGAGGGGGGGAGGGGGCTGGCGTCGACCGAGCACAGGGCCGTGTTGGGGTCCCGGCAGTCCATCTCGTGCAGGAGCGATGCCGCCCCGCCCAGCGCCACGCAGTGTCTGGCCGCGGTCGGCCAGCCGTTGTTCGGGTGGCCCGCCGCCCACACCGCCCCGGCGTTGGCCAGCACCCAGGCCGGGTCGTCGCCGCTCGCGAACTGCCAGCAGCAGGTGCGGTTCGTGGTGCCGCCCGGCTCCTGGGAGTTGAGGCCCGTCCAGCACTCGGGGGCCGTGTGGGGGCACAGCACCAGCGCCAGGTCCATCTCCTCGGGCGACTGGATGGCGGCCAGGGCGGCGGCCGGGTCCTCGACGGCGCAGGCGGCGTCGTTGTAGGCGGCCCAGTCGAGCTGGTAGTTGACCCGTTTGTAGCATCGAGGGGTGGCCCCGACCGACCTGGGCGGCGCCATGAAGAAGTGTTCGGGGCAGCTGTGCGTGGGCGCGGAGGCCGCGCCGCCGACCCAGCTCGAGCTGAGGAGGACCACCAGCAGGGCCACCACCAGCCACTCCACCCCTGCCATCTTATTTCTTTCTATTTCTTGAAGAGATAAATAAAAATAAACAAAAAGCTGGAGATAAATAAGACAAACGGTCATTTTCCTTTTAAACACATTATAAACCTTTTATGGAAAATGAGAACATGAACATGAAGAAGAAGAAGAGAGGTCACGAAGGTGTCACGCGCGGCCTAGCTCTGCGGTGAAGCCGCACACGAGGCCGGTGTCGGGGTGTCGCACTAGGCAGCCCGTCTCGAACTCGACCAGCCCGGCGGCCCAGCCGTGCATCTGCTGGAGGTCCTCCACCACGCGCGGCGAGCCGAAGTAGGGGTGGCTCACGACCGGGTCGGCCACGATGCCGTGGCCCAGCGACACGCACCGCACGCCGTCGATCACCATCGTGTGGCCGCCGGCCTCGAGCACGAAGCTGAAGACCGCGTCGCACGGCCGCTCGAGCGCGGTGCCCAGCTCGCACGGGAAACGCCACGCGCCGTCCACGCACACCGGGTGGTAGGGGGTGACCAGCAGCCCGCTGGGCTCGAGCCGCACCAGCTGGGCGCGGCCCGAGCGGCAGTGCGTCTTGACCACGCACAGGACGCGGGCCGTGTCGTTGTCGCCGCCGGCGCCGGTGGCGACGAGGTCGCCCTTTGCCACGCGGGCCACGGGCTTGGTCGAGCCGTCGGCCAGGAGGGCCACGCAGTCGCCGTGGAAGCACGGGTTGGACGAGTTGTGGTAGGCCTGCATGCTGGCCGGCGGCCGGTATGTCGGGTCGTGCGTCGTGGCGCGCACCGAGGGCTTGGGCGGCGGCAGCCGCACGAAGATGTCGTCGATCTCGTCGCGCAGGCGCTGGAACAGCCGGCCGCCGTAGTGCTGCAGGCCCGGGTCCTTGAAGTTGGTGCACTGCTGCAGCAGATGGGCGCGGGCCAGGGCCGGCAGGTAGTGCCGGCCCCACTTCTTGTACCAGTCCTCGCGCGACAGGGCCTCGGAGACCTGGCCCGTCAGGTCCTCGCCGAGCCCGGCCACGCGCTGGTCCCTCGACGAAAGCGCGTCGACTTCGCGTGCGAGGCGCTTGACGCCGTCGAGCGCGTGGGCGGGGTCGGTCTTCATGGTGTGCATGGCCTGGCCCAGGCAGTCGACCAGGGCCAACCGCAGGCGCTGCACCTCGACCTCGACGCCGTCGCCGTCGCGCTGCGCGCCTTCGGCCCGGCACTCGACGGTCGAGTCGGCGCCGCTGGGCTCGTACTTGAGCGTGGCCGACAGGTAGGGCTGCGCCTCTCCTGCCGGTAGGACCATGCGCACCACGACGTCGCGCGACTGGCCGTACTGAAGGGAGCCCAGATTGACCTGCGCGCCCCACGACGTCTTGTCGAGCTGCTGGCCTTGGCCTTGACCCGCCGCGCCGTGGCCTTCGTCGAGGAGGAGGAGTCGGGCACCGTTGAGCGGCTCGAGGGAGAGGCGCACGTTGACGGCCGCGGTGGCGAGCTGGTTGCTGAGGGTGTTGACGAAGGCCGTACCGACGAAGGAGCTGTCGGGAATGAACGAGTAGAGGCCGCCCCCGCCGCCCTCGACGGCCAGGCCGCGTAGGAGGTCGGTGTTGATGTCGTAGCCGAAGCCAAACGTGGAGATGGTGCAGGCGAGGTCGGGGTGCTGGTCCCGGTAGCGCTTGAGGGTGGCCAGCTCGCCTCGCGGGGGGCTCACGTTGGGCAGGCCGTCGGTGAGTAGCAGCACGGCGGCCAGGCGGCCCTTGACGGCCTGCTTGCCCAGCATCTCGAGGCCCGTGTAGAGGCCGTCCCAAAGATTGGTCGTATCGTCGGGCACGAGAGCGTCTACGCGGGCCTTGGCCTGGGCCTTGGCCTCGGGGGTCATGCGGGTGAGCTCGAAGACGGTGGTGGCCGTGGTCGAGTAGACGACCACCCCGAGGCGGTCCTGCTCGGTGAGCGAGGCGATGACGGTGTTGGCCGCGTGCTTGACCACGTCGAGTAGCGACAGGCCGTGCTTCTCCTCGCGACCGCTGGCGTTCTTCATCTTGGCCTCGGTGCCCATCGAGCCCGAGATGTCGATTACGCAGCAGATGTCCGAGGGCGTGCGCGTAGTGCCTTCGGGCGGTCGAATCGAAACCAGCACGTCATGAACCACCACTCCTTCCTCCTTCTCCTCCACCTTGCGAGCCTCAATCCTCAGCGCCACCTCCCCCTCATCTGCGCCCTTCATCGTCTTCTTCTCCTCCTTCTTCGCCACTGCCGCCACGTCTGCGAGGGGTGGCATGCCGAGCTCGCCGCGGCGCTCATCTATGGCGTTCCTGAGGGCGCGGTTGGGCGCGAGGTCGGCCAGGGCCAGAGGCGCGCGGGTGATGGGCGACGTGTCGTGCTGCTCGAGCCAGGCCGTGATGGCGGCGCGCTCGTAGGAGTTGCCCTCGGGGTCGACCACCGGGTCGGTCATCACCTCGTGGGTGAGCGGGCATATGAAGCTCGCCGAGAAGAGGGCGTCCTTGTCCTCAGCATCTGCATCCTGGGCAGCTGGTGCCGCCTTGCCCACTACGCTTTGGTGTTGTTGCATCGCTTCTTCTTCAAAGCTCTAAAGATCAATCGCTCCTCTTCCTCTCTGCCCACCACCCTCCTCTTCCTCTGCGCCTTTTCAGCGAAAGGCCTTTCGCTGAAAGAAGTCGGCAAAAATAAAATAAAATAAAATAAAATTATAAACATTTCTTTCACTGATGACGATGACCTTCACCAGAGCTGGTCCAGGTCGCACAGGTCGCCTATCTCCCGGTCCAGCTGCCTCTCGCGTTGCTCCGCTGTTTTGTGGGTGTCCGCGCCATCGTCACCACCAACGTTGTCGAAATCACCGCTGGCTTCGTCTTCGTCCCACTGCTGGCGCAGGGACGACGGCACGGGGAAGGTGCCCTCCTCGGCGTCCCACGTCGCCATGCGCGCCGCCTCGTCGAGGAACGCCAGCACAGCCCGCGCGAACGGAGTGGTATCCATGGCCGCGTCGTGCATGCACCGCCCGGGCCTCATAGGCCCACCGATGCCGGCGTCGGCGTCGGTGCCAGTGCCGGTGCCGGTGTCGGCGGCAGTGTCGGCGGCAGTGTCGGCGTCGGCGGCTGGCGGCACATCGCTCGCGGTAGGCCGGAGGGCAAGGCCAAGCAGGCGGCCGACGAGCTCGATGGCCTCCGTTGCCAATACCTTCTCGTGGCGGCCCATGTCGGAGAGGGTGCGATCGAGCTTCAGCACAACCGTGTCCTTCTCCTCCTCTTCAGTCACCTCCTCCGCGTCGATGGTGTCGTCGAGCTGCTTTGGCGTGCCACGGGGTCCAAGGTCTGATGTCGCGTTGGCTTCCAAGACTGCCTTGGCAGCGAGGGCGGCGGTCAGCCGCGCGTGGTGGCCCACAACGCGCGCCGTCACCATCGACTGCTCGTGCGGGCCGGTGTAGCAGTTGGCGGACTTGGTCGACACCCGGACCACCACCTCCAGCGGCAGCGGCCCGGCGCTATTGTGGTCATCATCGGCGGCATCGTCGACCTCGCCGGCGAGTTCTTCTTCAACGCGGCGCAGCGCGCCGGCCGAGACCGGAAAGGCGAACTCGACTGTGCGATCGGAGGATTCAGAGTACTCACCCGGCGCGAGATCCAACCTGCGGGCGTAGAGCACCCGCAGCTGCTTCGCCACCTTACACGCGTAACGTATGAACAAATGTAAGAAGGCGGCAGGCGATATAGGGAGACCGCGGGAGAGTGGTACTGACCTCACAGCCGTCGATCTGGGCGAGAGTAAACTCGGGGCATTCGGAGGACGAGGGCCAGGGGGCGCCGCCTTGGAGGCGCTGCCGGATGTAGGACTCGGTGCGCGCGAGCCTCTGCTGGCCGATGAACCGTCGCACTCGCCTCACCACCTGCTCGAGCGTCTGACCCTGAATGGTGATGACGTCACCCGATCGTGAGTCGCAGCGCACGGCATGGCACGACACGCACCACAAAAACACAAGGCATGCACCTCGGACTGTTGGCGGGCGTCTAGGAAGGCGTTGAGTTGCGTGGCATAGGGCGCCAGGTATTGCAGCTCCTTGTGCTTGAACCGGCTTGTGTTGAGCAGCACGGTGTTCAGGACCTCCAGCACGCACCGCTCGCCGCCACGGCCCCGACGCCGACTGATACCAGCGACATACCTGTTGACTGTGTCGGTGTCGTCGCCGCCGCAGTCTTCCCACAGCAGATGGACGTCGTCGTGCCACGCGAAGCCCAGGCAGGCCAGAAGCGTGGTCAGCACCTCCGTCCCCTTCCACGATTGGCTCTGGTCGCAGCTGTCGTCATCGCTAGTGGGCAGTCCCACGCACCGCCACAGCTTGCGCAGGAGGGTGAAGTCGGCGGTGGTCTGTCCCAGGATGTAGCCACGCGAGCGGTAGTAGTCAAAGACCGCCAAGTGAAGCGGAGCAGATGCATCATCAACTTCGCCCTCTTCCTCTTCCTCTTCTTCTTCGATCGCTTCGTTTTGTTGCTCTTGGCCCGAAGATTTGAGGAGCTGCTTCCAGCTGGGCGAGGAGGTGCGCAGATCGACGAACACCTGAAGGTCCCAGCCATTGTCGCGGTGATCCCAGGCCTGCAGCACCCACAGCCCCACCTCCACTCGCTCTGAATCCCCCGGCACGCGAAAGCGAACGGGTCGTCAGATGATGAATTGGGGAGGCGAGTGGGGGTGGGGGAGGCATGAATTCACCGTGGGGCAGGTCGGGCAGGCCGAGGGACAGGCAGGCGCGGATGCCCAGCCCGTAGGAACGACCCAGGTAGTCGTCCTCCCGCCGCATGTATTCCACTTTGAGCAGCGGCGCCGCCCTGTCGGTGGCGCGGGGCGCGAGGAGCTGGCGGCGGAGGGCCTCGAGCTTGGCGGGTGCGAACTCCCACGTCCGCCACACGTACTCCAGCACCTCGTCCAGCCTGGATGCACCGCACGCACCACCGCACATGAGCCACCACCGCACGTGCACCGCCAGGATTGTCGACCGAGGCCACCAATTACGCGGCTGGGGCGCACACGTACCGCGACTGGTGGAGGCGAGCCTGGGCTACGCCCAGGGTCAGGTCGGCCATCTTTCGGAACTGCTCCTTGGTGCGCGCGGCCTCGGCCGAGTCGGATAACAGTGGCAGCGGCGGCGCCTCATCCGATCCAGCGGTGGCTGGCGGGAAGAAGTGGTCGGCGAGAAACTGATCGAGAGGAGCGTGGAAGGCGGATCCCAGCGCGGTGGCGCCAAGGGCGTGGTCGACGGCGTTCTTGATGGCGTGGCAGGTGAGTCGCAGCGCCGCCACACTGCTGATCGAATCGTGCTGCTGTGTCTGCCTCGGCGGGGGATGACTGCATTGCACGCGGCGTTCGTCAGGCACGGCACACGGCACACACGGCACACGACCTACGACACATGACACACGTACAAGGGCCGCAGGGAGCGAAGCCGCTTTCCTTGGGCCTGCATCTTTCGCTCGAAGTCCCCCGTGGGCAGGTCTAAGTCGCCCCATGCGAGCTCACCCACGAACTGCCCGCTTTCGGCGCGCACGCGGCATAGCTCCGGCACCCCAGGCAAGACAACTTTCCGCGAGCCCTCTGCATGAATCAATAAATCGATCAATAATCAAATAAAATAATAAATGAGTAACTCAATAAAAAAAAGGGTAAGCGGTACCGGCTGTGGAGGAGAGGAGGAAGTCGAGGAGACGGCAGAAGGCGACGTAGGGCAGGTCGCGCAGCAGGTTCCACTCGATTTCTCCTCCGTCCTCGTCGTCCACCAACCCACCACGGCGTGGCTTCTTCTTGCTGCTCGGGTCGGTAGGCGCAGGCTCTCCTGCTTGTCCTTCTGCCTCAACGTTTTGCTCCTTGGCTCGCTTCATCTCGCACCTTATCGGGCAAGAGTGGCGGTACCATACCTTCGGCATTAGTTGACGGCCTAATATTTCCTGGAAGGCGTAGTGGCCACTTTTTCAAAGTTTTTAAAAGTCCCGGCGGATGGCTTTGGTGATGACGTGGGAGGTGATGCAGGCGAGGCTCCCAAGGTAGCTGAGCGCCTGGATCTCCACCTTGACCCCTGCCTCAAGCATCTTCTGCAGCTCTCGTTCGCAACGCGGGTTGTCCTGTCGAACAAAGTCAGACCATGATCATACTGCCTAGACAAGAACCTGACAAGGACACACCTTGAGGCAGCCAGAGGCTTGGATGGAGCTGATCCTGCGTCGGTCACGGTCGGTCTGGGCCTGAAAGCAGCTGGAGGGAAGGTGCATGCTCTCGATGTCGTTCCAACAAAGCCCGAGCCACTTGATGTCCACGGCTGGCGTGATGCAATAAGAAGCGTCCAAGCGTACCGGTGAGGTCTCATAGACTGAAAAGAGTGATGACTTTAGGTTCATTGGGTGGGCGAGGCAGTACTGTGGAGGTGCGATTCGAGGCCGGACTTGACGCTGCCATACCTGTAGGTCATGTAGACCCCCATACCGCCCGGATTCCAGTCAAACAGGCCCACGACAGGCAAGCGCAACTCCTCGTGAAGTCGCTTGAGTAGCGCACGCGTGGCCATGTCCGGAAAGCCCTCTGTTTCGGCGCAGCGATCGCGTGTTTTGGTCAGAAGAACAACCGATGATAGTGCTGGGCAGGGGGCAGTACTGGCAGTGATGAGGATGCTGGGCAGGGTGTCGAACACTCTGTCCTCGGCAAGGCGCTGAAAGACGGCGTCCTTCTCCACGACAATGATGAAGCGAGCATCGGACCTATCCAAAAAACGGGTTGAGCTCAGTCGAGTTGAATAACCGATTGCCGCCACCGACGTACTTGATCTCTTGTATACCGGCGAGCGCGCTGCCGGAGATGAGGTGGCCTGATTGGCCCCCGCGTCTGCAATCGACGGTTCTGCCCTGCTCTTGCCATTGCACGCAGCCGATGATCGTTCCTCGCTCGCTTGCCGTCACGCCCAGGTTGCCTCGCAGACAGTTGAGGAGTGAAGCCACCTCTTTAAGTGTCGATGGTTAGCCGAGTCTTGCCTGTGGGCAGAGAGAGCTGTTTACGCGCACCTTGAATGGTGTTGTTGCACTCGGTTTGGTTGGTGAATGCATCGATCAGCCTGTAGTAAACTGGCAAAGTCTCTGAGTGCGACTCGCAATGAAGAAAGCAAAAAAGGAGTATGACCAGTACTTTCTCTCTGGGTCGCTTGCTTTCCTTGGCTCAGCAACTCGTGCACCAGCTCCATTACTCGCCACACTGCAGAGCGAAAATGGTCAGCGAGAACGAGCCAGTCTTGTTGGGTGAGGCGGTGTGTGTGTACTGCGACAGTAGCTCTCGGGGTGCGTCGCGAAGCACTTGCTCTTGCTCTCCATCCCTAGCCGAATCTGGGAACCGGCCATCACCATGTTGTCGCTGGTTCGCTTGAGCTGGGTCGTCAACGAAAAGCGGACGAGCTCAGCATCGAGTACCCCAACACACGAGGACGTTTGGGCTCTCGAGACAGCTAAGTACCGTTGACGGCGTGTACAGCTCGCCCTCGACGGCAAGCTTGTGTAGGAAGAACATGCTGTGGGCTTCGATCCGGGCGAGAACCTGTGGACACAGATGAGTGAGGAGCTCATGCACGTGAGGTGACCGGGGCTGGGTGCCTCGGCAGGGCGTAGGTCTTCGGCTCTTGCCAGGCGATCACACGAGTAAAAGCCGCTGTTTTCCAAGTACGAGGCTTCCTCTTCCTCTTCCTCCTCCTTGGAATAGGAAGACAGCTCGTCATCGCTCACCTCGTCGTCTTCCTCTGCATGATCCGGGCTGCTCTCGTCTGCCTCGCTAACGTTCTGCTCGGAGTCATCTTCGAACAAGCGCTCCTCGGGGTCGAAGTCGCACTCCACGAACGTGTCTCCAGAGAGGGCCATCCCTTGGATCTCCTCGCGCGTGGTCAGCTGTTCAGGCAGGGCAAGCGAGTAGTGGCCACTACGCAGAGCGCCCAAAAGGACGCCCGTCTCGTTCCCTGGCCCTCCGCCGTCTACATCATCTCCTCGCCCCTGCACTCCGTCGTCTCGCCTTCTCTTCCTACCCTCCATCCCTGCCGATGCACACGATGTCCTCCTCTCCTACTACTACTTCCTCTTCTTCCCCTTCTTCAACACTGTCGACAAACAAACTTCTGTTTCGCTGCCCGGAAAAATCTGCCCACCGCTTCATTTTTTATTTTATTTTATATAATTCGCCGAATGGCGCGAGTCCGTGTTTGGATCAAAACACGGGCGCGTACTTGCGCGGGGGAG
Organism: Acanthamoeba rhysodes; assembly: GCA_000826385.1. Classification (NCBI taxonomy): domain Eukaryota; phylum Discosea; order Longamoebia; family Acanthamoebidae; genus Acanthamoeba; species Acanthamoeba rhysodes. The sequence goes on along the minus strand of CDFC01060865.1, from coordinate 7,897 downwards.
TCTGGGCAGTGGCTGCTGGCTGGCCGCTGGCCACGGCCACGACAACGGCGAGGTCCAAACGGACCAGCGACGGCGACAGCGCGAGGAGCGACTCCACCACGCGCGGCGGCGGCTGCGGCGGCTGCAGTGGTGCGACCACGGGGAAGCGACGGCCGCCGCTCGCAGCCGGCGACAAGCACGCCGAGACAGGCGGCACGGTCTGCCGGCGGGCGCTGCCAAGCTGGTGCGGCGGCAGCACGTGGCAGCCGACGTCGACCGCGAGCTCACGCAGGACGTAGCACTTGGCGGCCACGGCGGCCACGGCCGGCTCGCCGTGGCACACGCCCGAGCCGCGCAGGTCCACCACCTCGAGGCTGTGGCATCCGAAGCACGCAACGGCGTTGAGTACCGCGTCGTTGCTGCCGATGGTGGTGGCGGAGGTGGCTGCCGCTGAGGCGGTGGCGCCCACGCGCGGACAATCGCGCACGATGAGACGGCGCAGACAGCTGGCCGCCTGCAGGAGCCGCCGCAGGCCGCAGGCGGTGACGTCGGCGCTGCGGTGGAACTCAATGCACTCGAGCCGTGTGAGCCGGCGGCCCATCAGCTCGAGCGTGTCATCATCCATCATCGCCGTCGCTGTCGCTGCACCGGCACTCGACACGCCGTCCAGCACGAGGCGCCGCAGCTGCGGATTCGCGTCGACGAGTCTGTCCATAGCCGTCTTCGTCGGGAAGCCGAAGCTGCCGCTGCCACAACACTCATCGCCGTCGCCCGTGGCATTAATGTCGATCGTGACAGTCGACGTCATCCAATTCTTTGCGGGAGCTCCGGATCGCTGGGCAATGGTCGCTGCGGGCGTGTGTTGAAGCGGTTGGGGTGGTTGCTGCTTTTCCGTCTGCGCGCCGTTTTCGTCGTCGTTGTTCCCATCGCCGTCGCGCCTCCAGCCGAACTCGAGCTCTTCGAGCAATCGGCACGACGCGCCCAGCGTGCTCACCAACGCCTCGGCCAGCTCGGCCTTGGCCTTGCGCCTGCTGGACTTCTCCCTAGCCGCCGCATCGTCGGCGCCCGTAGCAACGTCCAGCCCGCTGACGTCATCCCCTTCACCATGCTGGTGGTCGGCCATGGCGGGCGAGCAGTCGCGCATGATCAGGCGCCGAAGCCGCGGATGGCCCTGGGCGATGGCCGCCACCGATTCGCGGGACAGGTGCGCGAAGCCGGAGATGTCGAGTGTGCGTAGCAACGAGCCACACGTGGCAGAGGAGGGTTGTAAGCCCTCCATGGCCTCTGCTTCCAGCTCGGTACATCCCTATCTCACAGTCTTATCAGTCAGGGCGTGTCGTGTGCGTGTCGTTGGTCGTGTGAAATACGAACGTTGAGTCGGAGAGACGTTAGTCGGGGGCAGTGGCTGGCCAACAGACCAATACTCGTGCGAAGCTGAGTACAGTGCGAAAGGTCTAAACTCCTCAGATCGGGGCAAGATCGTATAATAGCCGCCACGCCCTGTTTTTAAATAATAAGCATAAAAACTTTCCCCACACCGTGGCACCACCGCACACACCGCATCGCTGCAACACGACACACACCGCACACATCACGGCACGCACAAATGGAGAAGGCGGTACCTCGTCGGTGAACAAAGGACAATTTGACCCGCTGAGCGCACGGAGATGTGGGCACATGCGCGCAATCGAGGCCAGAGAACTGTCTGTCAGCGCTCCGCATCCATCCACCTTCAAGCGCCGCAGTGATTTTCCGCAACCTGTGGCGACAAACACACGACACGACACGCGACCAGTTGGTAACCTCGAGGTGTGCCAGCGAGTGCGGGGCTTAGTCCGTACCTTCAAGAATGGCGTGCAGCGTGTCGTCCTGCAGACCGATAGTCTGGGACAGGTCGAGGAGAACCAGGTTGGCGCACCGGCTGACCGCGCGCAGGGACGCTGCGGCGTTGTCGTCGCTGAGGCGGGAGAGTTGCAGTTCGGCGAGGGACGTAGATGCGGGGCTCACCAGCAGCGGATCGTACAGGGCGGCCTTCGCCGTTACGGGGCTTTCCTCCCAATACAGCGCCCTGTCCACGACGGCGCAACCCATAGGTAAGCGACGCACGCACAACACGCACGACACGCACGACACAACACGACACACACGACGCGAAACAGAGTTGGAGGTACCGGAGGTTTTGGCATGAGAATCCGATGGCGCGCAGTGTTTCCTCGGTGATGTGACATTGGCTCAGGGACACATGCTCAAGGGTCGGCGGCAGCGCTACTGCAAATGCAGAATTAATACGATTAGAACTTTTCAATATTCAGCCATGTTTTCTACTTCTAGATAATTATGATTATGTAGATAATTATGATTATTATTATGGTTATTTGCTGCGCACCAATCTTGGTGATGGAGGGACACTTGATGATGGTGAGTCGCTTCAGGCGTCGGCAGTAGCGCGGAAGGTCACCCATAACCAAATTGGAGAGCTGCACGACACAACACGGCACGGCACAGCACACGCACGGCACGGCACGGCACGGCACGATACGGCATGTCATCATTTGTCAACTCAGGAATACCCAAGGTGGATGAGACCAGCAGAAAGCCGTACGTGCGGGTGGTCGGGGAAGACGAGCTCGACGATCGAATCGGCGTAGTAGCGGAGCAGCGCGCGCACGGCGGCCTCGGTGTAAAAGCTGCACAGGCGGCCAAAGTCGAGCGACAGGTCGTCGGGCGCGTCGGCGGTCGGCCGTCGCTGGTGCCGCAGCGCCACCCGCTGCTCCTCCTCGCTGGCCGACAGGTCCTTGCCGTGCTGCCTCTGACGCGTCACCGTATCGTCATCGTCGTCGTCACTATTACCATCGTCATTGTCGGCCGAGTGAAGCGCCGCGCGCGTCGGCTTGAGCGCCGCCAGCGACGAGAGCACCTGGATCAAGCACGCTATGTCTTTGTTCCTTAGCAGCTTTAGGTCGCGCGGGTTGAATAGCGTGTCCGGCTGCTGTTGGAGCTGTTGCTCCGCGTCGGCTTCGGCACCAACATCGCCGCCACCGCTGCCGCCGGTGTTTCCGCGCGGCGAGACCGGCGGACCGCGGGTTTGAGTCGACAGTTGCACGGCCGAGTCGCTGGCGGATGTCGACGATGTCGACGACAGGAGGAGAGTGGTGGCATCGGGCAGGGAGAGGGTCTTGGAGCGCTGCAGCTCCTCCTCGGCCTCGGCCTGCTCCTCGCGCAGGATGCTGAACAGGAGCGGCGTGGACGACAGGAGCGAGCCGAGCCGCGGCGTGCCACTGGACTTCTTGAGCCGCCCGAGCGTTTTGGTGCTGCTGTGGAGTTGGCTCACGTTGACGCTGACGTGGCTGCCGCTCTTTAGGCTGCTGCTGCGGGCCTGGTTGGCGCCTGCAGCGGCGGCATCGCGCAGCCGCCTCGCCGAATTGGAGCGCTGCTGCGGCTGCTTGAGCAGTGGCGCCGTCCGGCTGCGCTCCCACGCAAACCCGACGCTGGCCTGATCCGACGGCGCTGGTGAAGAAGATGACGACGACGAGGTTGATGGCGAAGATGACGGTGACGATGATAACGTCAAGGGCGGAGGCGAAGGCAAGCGTGGGAGCAGGGACGAGGCCAGAGCGTAGGACGATGCGAAGTCGGTGGTGGACTGATACGTGGGCAAGTTGTGCGCCCGCAGGGTGGGAGCGGGCGAAGCTGGCGGCGACGGCGCTCGCGAGTCGCCGCGGGAGAGCGGCGGCACCGACCTCGCCTGAAAAGGCTCCGGCTTGCCCAAGTCTGCGCAGGAGTTCACAGTCAATCACGGACAGACGACGACACGCATGACACTCATCCACGCACGCATACCGGGTGAAGTTGACATCCCGTCGCCAACGTTAAACTGGTTGTGCTTGGCGGCCTCTTCCTTCTTGCGTACGTCGAAGAGCCACGGCAGGAGCGGATCGAGCTGCAGCGCTTCCCGCAGCTTGCTGCCCGCCAGCTTGTACAGCTCCATCGCTGCGCAACCGTGTAAAAGGTCAACATGTGTCGTGTGTCGTGTGTCGTGTCTTGTGTCGTGTGCGGAGAACCAGTTTTGCTCTTGGCGTCGAGGCTGTGGTGCGCGGCGTGGGTCAGGATGAGCTTGCCCCAGCAGTAGTGACCGTAGGCCGAGCGATGCAGCGGGTGCGTCATCAAGTCTGTAGACACACTCAATCGTTTAGCAACCAAACCAAACCAAACCAACCACGCACGTACTGGTCCAAATCTTGTTAATGATGTTGTAGAGCTGTTGCTTCTCCGTCCAACTGCAGTAGTTCAGTGGCGCATGATACCTTTAACACAACACAAGATTTTTGAATTAAGATGCGACAGGCGACAGGCGACAGGCGACAGGCGACGCACGACACACGACGCACGACACACGACACGCAGACGGGAGGGAGAACCTCTTTTCGAGCATAGTGCGCAGCTTGTCGAGCATGGCGAGGTTCTTGGTGGCAGCGTAGATGTCGACGGCCCGGTCGAACAGGCGCAAGCAGTACTCCCGGCACTCGCCGCGACAGTCGGCTGGCTCGCCGGGCTGTGTTACGAAGCCGTCGAGCAGTGACACCGAGCTGCGGTCAAACCGGTCCTTGAGCGACACCAGCTTCACGCGCTTACGGAGCCCATCGCGCTCCTCCTCGTCGGCATCGTCGTCGTCGTCCTGTTGCTGCATCTCGTCCGTACACTTTTCCTTTTCCTTTTGCAGCGCCTGAAGTGCGACCGCGTTGATGAGCGCCTCGTGTGTCGTGTGTCGTGTGTCGTGTGTCGTGTGTGTTGCGTGTGTTGCGTGTGTCGTGTGTCGTGTGTCGTGTTGCATACTCGTTGTGCTATGACATCAGCGTAGTTGTTTTGTATGCCGTGGTTGTCTGGCGCGGAGACGACGACCTCTTCAAAGACGGTGCACGAACTGCCACGGGGAAACACGCGGTGTTAACCCAGGGATAAAGCGACTGTGGCGGGGAACTGATATAAAGGAGGCGGTGACATAAGCGAACGAACCGTTTGAAGAGGCGCTCGGCCTCGTCGCCGACCTCCTGCTGCGATTTCAGGGCCAACGCGTTGGCCTCCGCCAGCGCCACGGTGCCCATCTTCTTGACTTTGACCGACATCTTTGCAATGTCCGACGCCACCACCTTGAACGACGACACGAACAGATTCGCTCCTAGCCAGAAAATGTTCGGCATCAGACACCACCCGTGCACTTGCGCGTGCGTGTGCGGTAATGCGTGTGTGCTGTGCGCTGGTGGGTGCGTACCGGTGTAGGGCTGCGCTCCACTGAGCAGCTTGGAATTGATCTCGGTGCCCATCAGCGTTTGCAGTGACTCCTTCGATTGCTGCGTGAGGTGCACCCCACACAGATCCTGCAAAACCAAACACCACCATTAACAAACGCAACGCAATCTTTTCACTAGAACTTTACATAGGACGGAGGGTGATGGTAAACCTGAATGCGAAGGAGGATGTGACACATGGTGACCTTGCGGCGGAGGTCGTAGTACTCGCCCCGCTCTTCGGTGGTGAGTGACTGTTCACCGAACTTGCGCATGACCTCAGACTTGATCGCCACCTTCCAGAAATTGTCCGCCTTCCGTTTGGGCCGCCCCAAAACCTGGCCATGACCCACACAGAAATTGTAGTCAGTACTGCGTGAGTGGCCGTGAGCACGCGTACCAGGTTGAAGTGCTTGACCACGACGTCCTTGCAGGCCACCTCGGACATGATCTTGAGCGTTCGGGTCTTCTTACGTAGGCTCCGATGCACGGCCACCTGCGCATGTGCGATGGTTGAGTCTGTTCTGCCATCGCTGGGTTGTGTCCAAAGCTCATAAAAAATAGGTAATTACCTTGACCACTCGCGCGATCATCTCGTGCAAGAAGAGCTGCTTCAGATGGACCGACTTGACGTAGTACCGCAGCCGGCCCTGGAAGCATAGCACCCAACATTTAAAATTATTGTTATGATTACGATTACCAGTATTTGTGATCAAAAATTGCGCAATAAAGCTGAGCGTACCAGGTAGCGCACGTTGATGCCCTCCTTGTGGATGAGAGGCGACAGGTGCCGGCAGAGGTCCTCGGCGTTCGGGTAGTGCAGGTCCAGATAGGCCGCGAATTTGGGGATCACCTCCTGAGGTGCACGCGTCCAGTGAGTCGCCATTGGCCTCGCGGCGTAGCCCCGTCGGGGCACTCGTACCTTGAGGAGTCTGTTGGTGGCTTCCCTGATCTCCGCATTGTGCTCCGTCGCCAAGTCAACTCCGAATGGCGAAAATGCATCTGCAAACGTCACACACACACACACACACACACACACACACACACACACACACACACACACACACACA
>CDFC01060851.1:0-11872 GCA_000826385.1 Acanthamoeba rhysodes | reverse complement strand
TGCTACTCTCACATCCAATTCATGGTCAACCTCACCACATTTGGGCTGAATTGGAGCATTATTTCTGAAGATAAAATTCCACCACAATGAAGGTCCATCTCACACTACTAAAATCACTTTTAACTCCACACATTCCAAGTTTTTATGAAATCATTTTCATCTCAAGTCCCTCAATATCACTTATCAGTAGCGGTCTAGCATGTCAAAATCACACATGCAGATCAAAATCTTCAAAACTGCCCTATAAATCGAAAATGTCAAATCTCACACAATTTGAGCACAACAAAAATTCCACAGTCATATGGTGACCTCTCATTTCAAATGACCACAAGTTTCTGTTGCTGTCTGTAGCAGGGTTTACAGCATCTCACTAGTCAGCCTGTTCCTGAAGAGGCCCATGCGCTCATCCACTGTGTAGAAACATAACAGTGCTGCTGCTGATCTTGCTGCATTCTGATGCTGAGTTTTAGAGCACCCTGTGTTGTGAGTTGATGAGTAATTTACAAATGAATCACAGGCCACAATATCAACATATATATATATTTCTGAAGCAGTTGTTGTACCTGTTGGTAGAGCCTGGTTAGCCAAGCGTGCAACATTGTTGGGTGGCAATGCGAAACTACTGGGTTGTCTCTTAGTGGCCACTGCATCCCCATCAGCCATGACAGCTGCATGAGCAGGATCCATACTTGTGCACAGATGGATCATTGCAGTGTTGTCCTCCAGCACAGCTGCATTGGCAGGTTCTGCACTCCCTACAGCCACCAGTGGAGACTCTGACAGTGATAAGTAGTACCCCTTCTGCAACGTTCTTGTTGAGGTTGTTACCCTTGTCCTCTTCTATCAATCTCCTCTTGATGCCAAGTCGTCTGGTCAGCTCTTGGTGTAGCTTGGCCATGAATTCCTTTCCTTGATCGCTCATGATTGTCTCCAGCAGTCCCCACCTTATGATGGGGTTGAGACTTGATTCTGTGACCATCTTCACAGTTGTGTCTGTTTTTGTTTTTGTTTTTGTTTTTGTTGCATTTTGTTTTAATGAGATAAGAGCTTTGATGATGAAAGTGCCAACAAGGACAACAAAAAGAGAAATGACAACACAGCCACCAGTGAAGCTGGTGAGGGCAGAGTGTTAGTGCACTCTTCATCTGCTCACTCACTCAGCCACCAACAAGATCTGTGATCTCCTGGCAGACTTGAAGTGGGTCTCCTACTTCATGCTGGCCTGCTTCTTCAACTTGTGTGTCTTCATCAGCTTGAACACCTCCTTCAGGTTGTCCACTGCCTTTTCCCACTCCAGCTTCCATGCAGCGTCATTGACCACCTCCTTCTCCTTTTCCTTGATTGCCAGCTTATACTCCCTCCTCTTGGTGGCCATCTCTGATAGCACTTGGTTGATCCAGGCCATGAGCAGCTGCATCTTCACCAAGCCAGTGCCAGCACCAGTGTTGTTGTTATGGCCAGCAGTGCAACATGCTGCTGTTGTTGACCTTGTTGAGAGAGCAGGGGGAAACAACACCAACAACAACAAACAACAACAAAACGAAGAAGAGACCATTACCACATGATCACACAACCATGGATTTGGGTGAGGGGGTATGGTAGGGTGGGAGGGTGTGCCAACATGTTCTTGGGCTTGATGTCACAGTGAATGTAGCCATGCTTGTGGCAGGTGAGGGTGCCTTTGGCAATTCCCAGCACCAGTGAGATGGCCTCCTTTGGTGTGATGCATGACCCCTGCTCAAGCAGCTGTCACAGATAAGTGTTTTGTTGCTCAAAGATGAGCTGTGGCTTGGTCATGGTGTGCAAGCATCTTGACCATGTTGGGATGGTTGATGGCATTTGAGGACCTGGAAGCGTGGTGGTAGAGGTGGTGGTGTGTGAGGACCTGGAAGTGTAGTGGTTGAGGTGGTGTCATGTTGTGGGCAGCAAAGGTGTCCCTTTGAGAGCAGAGGAATGAAGTCTTGACCTGGGATATGTACAGAACAATGTTGTTGGGATTGATCTCCATGTCCACCTCACCACTGTCCCTGTGCACTCAATTTCCACCACCACCACCACCACCACCACCGCCCCCATGTGCCCAAGTCTCAACCAACAGGTTTGATTGATGCTTTCAGTTGGAGGATGTGGAGGAGGCACACAGCAGCAAGAGACACTGGGGAGGTAGTGTTTGGAGTGTTGTCCTCCCTATTAACACCTGCTCACCTTCAATGGGCAACTCATGTACCCATTCTTGAAAATATAAACAAGGTGAATCCCACACCCCTTCCCAACACAAAGCTGACCCCCAAAAACAAAAAACAGCCCACCAGACTTGGACCATCCTGTTTTTCAAGATGGTCTCTTGTAATTAATAAAAAAAAGTTAAGCCTTTCCCACCATGCACTGCTGGTCATTGTCCTTTAACAGTACTTGTTTTGAAAGAAAATAACAACAACCCCTTTGATGCTAAGTTTCTTTTATTTCATCATTTGCAGGCTTACTTTCATTTTTAGTCAGTCACAAAATCACACTCCCCTCAATGACTGGCACTCACATTTCATCTGGCCAGAGGTCACTGTTGGATTGTTGGCATGCTAACTCAACATGGTGCGCACAACAAGATGGGACATCAGCTCCCATTGCATATCATGACATGCACTCTGGAAGGCAGTAAAGCACCTTCTTCACTACCTCCAGGGAACATGCCAACAGACCATTGTCTTCCCAAGATTGGCTGAGTTCAAGGAGGACACCCTTGAATTTCACAATGTGAAGGACATCAACTACATCCCCACAAACAAGAACCTGGATTCCTGACCAAACACATCACCAGAAAAGGCAAAGCTGGATCTCGCCACCAGAGGCAGACCATCCTCATGCTTTATTGATTCTGACCCACCTGCCTACACTTGTGTGACCATGAGAACTGTGCTCAGCAACATGTCACACCTTCAGTTTCTTGTTGCCAGGCATGAAGAAAGAGAGAATGAAAAACCTGAAAAACCCGTACGTTCTTCTTCTTCTCCTCGTCCTTCTTTATTCCCTCCTCGTATGAGGCCTCACCACCCACTCTTGCTACACTGGCGCTGTTGCAGGCGAAACGTGGGCAGAGATCCAGAGCGTGCGCACCCAATACATCGCCGACGCCCGCTGCGGGCCCCACCTGTCCTTCATCGACCCCTTCCTGCTGCCCCAGTTCTACCCCGAGGTATGATACCTCTTCTTTTCTCTTTTCTCTTTCTTTTCTTTCTTTTCCCTCTTAACGGCTGGGTGGGCTGGGTGTGCAGGCGGCCAGGCTGCTGGGCGAAGCGCTGGCCGACATGCCGCCGTTCGAGGTGCGCCTGGCCAAGTTCGGCCACTTCAAGCACGCCAAGTCAGCCACCCTCTTCCTCGAACCCGAATTCAACCCGCCCGGTACAGTCAAACTTGGTCGCTAGACGCGAGCTCAACTCCTGACGGTGGTGTGCGTGTGCGTGTGCGTGTGCGTGTGCGTGTGCGTGTGCGTGTGTGTGTGTGTGTGCATGTGCGTGTGCGCATGTGGTATGTGGTGTGTGCGCGCAGATGCGATGGACGACCTGCTGGCCCGGATCACGGCGGTGTTCCCGCAGTGCGACGACACGGTGAAGCGGGGCCAGGGCAAGTTCGTGGCCCACGTGTCGGTGGCCAAATGCAAAAACGAACAGCAGCTCAGGAGCGTGCAGGCCAAGCTCGAAGCCTCCTTCCGGCCCATCACCTTCACCCTCAAAGAGATCTACCTGCTCCACAGGTGCGTGTCAACTCTCATGACGACCGTGTTTCGATGTTCGCGTGTGTGCGGTGATGCGCACGTGTCGTGTCGTGTGTTCTGAGACGAGTCTGGCTGGAATGGATCATGATCAGGAAAGGGACGAACCCTTTTGAGGTGAAGGAGGTGGTGCACTTGGGGCCGCTGGGAGAGCACTCGCCGCCTCACTTCGGCCCCAACAGTCCCGGCGACCTCCACACCGCCGAACAGCACCACCCCATCGGTACCCTCACCCGCGCCGCCTTGCGGACCAGCTCGCTGACTCACCACACCCTCGACACACTGCAGGGCGATCGCTGGTGGTGTGCGGCCTCCCCAACAACTGCACCACATCCCAGCTCTCCGCCCTCTTCGCAACCCCGCCCGCCAAGGCCGAGGTCATCCTCAACCCCAACGGCAAACCCAGGTGCGGCCGGGTTGGCCTCAATTTAACGGGTTCACAGCTACGACCCAATCGACACCAACCCAACACTGACCACAATGGCTTGAATGGCAGGCCGCTGGGCGTGGTGGAGTTCGACACGCGGCAGGAGTGCGACGAGGAGGAGGCTCGATGGCCGGCCGAGGGTCGCGAGGATGGCGTGTTTGTGCGCCGTCTGTGGGCCATGGTCTTCCCCGACGTCGTCGGCGGCAGCTGCTCCCTCAACGCCGTCAAACAGTCCCCGTAAGAAAAAGAATTGTCTCAGTTCGGAAATTATAGTCATTCCAGCCGCGGGTCATAAAAGGAAACTCGAACCTTAAATGGAAAAAAGAGATTTATATTCATCTTTTTTGTGGGTCCTTCTGGGCACAGAGAGGCAGATGGTGTGGCTCATCGGATGCACCTCCTCTCTCCTGCTCCTCGCCATCTTCAGCCCTCTGGTGTCTTCCTTCACTCAGTCTTCTTTGGAAGACAGGCTCCTTCTTGCACATATACACAAGTCTTGGAGCATTGTTTTATTCCTATACTATATATCTACTGGGCCAGTAGAGAAGTATACTGTATTGTAATCCCAATAAGGCAAATATTTATTAATATTATTATTTTAAAAAAACATTATTTGTGTCACAACAAAACTGCACCAACGGGACACACGCACACGCACCACTGCACAAGCACACAGGACTCACAGTCACTCAATCGTTGATGGTATGATGCGTGGCATCGTCCACGATCAGGCTTTTGGTTGGGGAGAAGCAACCAACACACGTTGTCGTTCATCGATTACGTGCACAACTGTGAAGCAAACGGTTCTAAGGAGCAGGTCTGCTTCAACAAATGGTACCACAATGTAACGACAAAGGGCAGTGAGGTACATCTATAATGGCCTCACACGCGCGACGTGCCCACAACTCTTGACACTTACCCGTGTGGTGCATCGTCATTGCAGAGCAGCCCCGCGAACGTGCAGGTGATGTCGACGGACGACTTTCCCAGCGGCTACCTCTACTTCCACGACTTCTGGAAGGTATTTGTTGAACACACGACCGACACGATACATGATACACGATACACACTCAAGACTCGACACACGGCACTCAACGAACGAACGTTTCAACTCTGTGATTGTGCCGGTGCACAGACAAACGGAGACATGGTGCGGGTCAAGGCCAAACCGGATCCCTACATCGTGCACGACAACTGGATCATCGGCCACGAAAACAAAGTCCTCCGGTTGCGACAGGTGCTGGCGCCTCCAATGTTTTGTGTCGTGTGGCGCGTGGCGGAGTCTGTGTCGTGATCTCAATGTGCCGGCACTATATGTGTGTGTGTGTGTGTGCGTGTGCGTGTGCGTGTGCGTGTGCGTGTGCGTGTGCGTGCGTGTGTGACGTTGCACGCGAACAGCATGGCCTGTTGATGGTGGACACAAGGGAGATTGAGGAGAAGATGGCCGGCTTCAGCTTCAGTCCCGGCATCACCACGCACGAACAACTTGTCGCGATCCATCTACAACAGCGCCTTGCTTCAGCCGACCGCACCACACCCCACACGCCCAACACGCAAGACACTCCCGACCGGCCTGGCACGCCTGACGCGCCGGACATGCCCCAGACGCCCTACCCACCCCACACGCCGTACACGCCCGCTGTTGTCTGCGACGCCTCCGACTCATCTGAGCAGCTGCCCACACTGCTCGGTGAGTACTCGATGGTCCTGGTGTGGGGCTCTGCGGCGGTGACGCTCTGCTGTGGTGACGCTCTGCTGTGTGCTCGTGGTCGCGTGGGTGCACCAACGCCGAAGATCGTAGGCATGCCCAGCGCCTTGACGGAACTGGGTAGACGGTGGCGGGCATGAGGCCTTGTTGCCAGACAACCACGCATATCTTGCATTCCAACGACCAAACTCCGACCGCCAACGGTGAACTTTCCAACGTGAGCTCCACGGCCGGCTCAGCAGGAACTTTGCCAAACAAACTCCTTGGGCCCTTGGCCACGGTTTGGAGCTGAGCTGGCCACGTTGCGCTCCTCGCGTTGCGTGGGCGTCGTTCGTCCATTCAGATAACCTCCCGCACACGGGTGGAGTTTTCAAGCTACCGCACTCGCGTTTACTCGGTGCGTGCGCGCCTTCCACGCACTGACGAGCAGCTGCACACCGGATGGAAGACGCACGAAGAGGAGGAGGCGGAAGGACGACGACGGCGATGAGGGAGTACCTGGTCTTCAGCGTCCTCTTCCTCCTGCTCCTGGTCAGCTTCTATCGCTTGGCTGCCGGCACCCTTTTGTCCGGCTCACCGTCACCATCACCGTCGCCGTCTCCTCTCACTACTTTTCTACTCCGCCCAGGCCTCCTCCTTCTCGAACATGTACGTGACCACACACCTTCGCTTTCTCTCTTTGCCCGCGCTTTCTCTCTTTTTTTTGTGCATTATTTCTTTCTTTATAATTTTTGAATTATAATATAATCCCAATAAGGCAAATATTTATTAATATTATTATTTTAAAAAACATTATTTGTGTCACAAAAAACTACGGACAGGAGGCGAGACGGGTGGCCAAGGACGGGGTGGTGATGCTGGCCTTGGGCAACGCGGGCTACCTCGACCTGCTCCTCAACTGGAAGGCCTCCGTCGATCAGCTCAACATCACCAATTACGTCATCGTGCCCAACGACGTCAAGGCCGCCCAGCAGCTCAGCTTCCTCGGTACTCGCTCGCCCCGCACCACCTCTCCCGCCCAACAACAACAACAATGTTGTTGTTGTAAGTGCCCGAGTAAGTGCCCGGCATCCACGTGTTGTTGATTGGGCGTCTGCGTGTTGTTTTATTCTTCTCAGGCATCGATTGGGCGTACGACCCCGCAATCGGGTTGGGCGATCTGGCGTCATCCGAAGCGGCGCGCTTCACGACCGACAAGAAGGACCCCATGCACCAGAGCTGGAACCAGGTGGTGCACAAGAAGGCGGCCTACGTGCGGGCCGTCATCGCCACGGGCCTCGACGTCTTGGTATGCATGCTATGCGATTGTTGTTGCCAGCTCGACCGCCACCTTACCCTGGCATCGAATGTGTGCGCGCAGGTGACGGATGTGGACATCGTGTTCATGAAGGACCCGATGCCGCTGCTCTCCAACCAGACCGTCGATCTCTTCTTCATCAACGATAACATGCGCGACGGTGGACAGCAAGTGCTGTGCGGAGGTCACTCATCCTCCCGCACGCACACACCGCACGCACACCGCACACGCGACATTCGTGCAAGAATTGATGGAATGGCGTGGCGTGGTGGCGGTGGTGATGAACAGGCTTTTGGTTGGGGCGAAGCAATGAACACACGATGGGGTTTATTGACTCGGTGCAGCAGTGCGAGCAAACAGGAGTCAAGGAGCAGCCCTGCTTCAACAAGTGGCACGACCAGATAAGACGACAGACGAATGAGGTACTTCCCCGACGCCGCTGCCAGACGACACAATACAACACACGGCACACAATGATATGTCCGCTCGCAGAGCGTCACAGTGCAGGTGATGCCCATGAACGACTTCCCCAGTGGCTACCATTACTTTCACGAGTTTTGGAAGGTTTGCTCTTCTTCCTGCGCGTGTGTGCGTGCGTGCACAGAGATTGTTTGCAACATCACGACGCGAAACGCAGAATAGACACAATGCAACACAACGCGGCAACATTGGTGGTGGTGCTGATCATGTTGTACACATGCAGACAACGAGCGACGGAGTACGGGTCAAGGTCAAGCCAGACCCCTACATCGTGCACAACAACTGGATCGTCGGCCACGAAAACAAGATAGCGCGGTTCCTCCAGGTACACGCCCATCGCCGCCCACGCATGCCGTGCGCCGTCACGTGGTGTGAGTTCGATGACACTAAGGCGTGTGTGCGGGTAGCATGGGCTGTTGCTGGTGCGAACGAGCGAACTGGAGGAGAAGATGGCCAAGTTCAGCTTCAATCCCAACATCACCACGCACGACCAACTTGTCGCGTACCATCGACAACAGCGCCTTGGCGATGACTTGTCCGCGATCCTCGCCGGCAACGCCGACCACGTCGTCGTGCCCCCGGCGTCGCCCACAGTGCCCAACGCGTACCTGGCGGCCCTGGTGTGGAGCTGTCCGGCCACCCTCTGCCTTGTGCTCCTGCTCTGGGTGCGCCAACGCCGACGGTTGTGCACCGACGGCTCCTTAGTGACCCCTCCGGTATAAGACCTCTGTAGAACTGCAATGATGATATGTTTATATAAACATGTCGGCTACATGTCTTCAAAGAAAGTGTGTGGTCAGCTGAGATGGAGAAAATATATTGAAATTTCAAAGGCACTTCGGAGATATATTTACTCCGAATGTCCGAAGCGGACGTTATTTCTGTTGCGTCAACCCACTCGGCGCGCCGATCTCGTGGACCTTCTTGATTTCCCGCTCTCTCGTTTTTCGCATCCCGCGCCACCTTGTGAGCCGAGAAGCATTTGCTGGTGTGCGCGCCCTACACTGCGATTGATTTGATCCAACGTTCGGAAGGAGGGGATTCTTCGACATTTTTCTGAACGAAACCGATCACCTGCTAATTTTCCTGTTCGCTGCTTCATTCGCACAAGACCATCAACATGGGCGACGTACGTAGTGTCCTCGCTTCCATTCGACTTTCGATTTAGTGTTTATTTTTATTTTATTCGCCTCTTTTTTTTTTGCCACCTTGATCCCTGCCATCTTTCGGTGCATGTCGCTTTGCAACGCTGCGCATCGTCCTCTCTCGCACACCCTCTTCCACTTCGTCTTCGTGGGCTGCGCAATTTATTTCCTTTTGGCTGAACCTCTGATTGATGATGATGTCGATGATGACGATGTTTTTTTTTTCTCTCTACACGCGCGTAGTACGAGATGAAAAACATGCGATCATCCGATTCGGACATCGAGAGCGGCGGCGAGCCCGCGGCCGATGAGGAATCGACGGCCGAGCTGAACGACTTCTTCAGCCAGGTGGAGGAGATCAAGGAAGCCATGGCCCAGATCACCGAAAACATCGCCACCATGAAGGGCCTCTACTCCAAGCTCCTCACCGCCACCTCCACAGAAGACGCCCAAGGTGCTACTCTTCTTCACACTCGAGCTCGTGTGTCATGTGTTGTGTGTGTCTGCGCGTGTCTTTTGTGACGCACGACACGCGCTAACCGCACGCACGGCACACACCGCACACACACGCACTAGAGCTACGGCAGGAGGTGGGCGAAGTGCGATCGGCGACGGACAAGATAGCACAGCAGATGCGCATAAAGATGAAGAAGATGCGAAAGGAGAACGACGACTTTGAGAAGTCGCACGACAACGATCCCTCGCTCGTCAAGGTAGACCACACCCGCATGTCGTGTGGTGGCAGTGTCGTCGCCGCCGCCGCCGTGTATGTCGTGTGTCGTGTGTCGTGATGGTGGCTGACGCGCTGAACATCAACAGATTCGAAGCAACATGCACGGCACGCTGGTGCGAAAGTTCCTGGATCTCATGCAGGAGTACCAGGCCATGCTCACCAAGTACGACAAGAAGTTCCGCGACAAGGCCTACAAGGAGGTCCAGATCGGTACGCACAACACCATCGGCACGCACACGACACACAGGGCAGGAATAATGTTGGTTTGTTTTTTTGCTGCTTTTTTGTGCAGTGGCGCCGGACGCGTCGCCGGAGGACATTGATGAGGTGCTGGAGTCGGGCGAGGAGGCCATCTTCCAGAAGCACATCATGGAGGATAGGAAGCACGCCAAGGCCAAGCAGACGCTCGACTATCTCAAGGAGAAGCACAACGATCTGCTCGCCCTCGAAAAGTCAATCACCGAACTCAACCAGGTACCCACCGCACGCACGCACGCACGCACCACCGCATACATGGTGGTAACGGAGCTACACTGCGTGGTGGTTGGCTTGCAGTTGTTCATGGACATGGCGATCCTCGTCGAGACGCAAGGCGACCTTATCGATCAGATCGAGTTCTCGGTGATGAACTCCAAGGCCTTCACCGAGAAGGCTGTCGTGACCCTCCAGGAGACCGCCAAGATCGTCACCAACACGAGAAAGGTAACATTCACATTCTTCTCGCTTTAGACATATTTATCTCTCTCGTCTCTTCACATGCAAAGGTTGTGTGTGTGTGTGTGTGTGTGTGTGGCGGCGCGTGCTAACTCTGACGAAACACACAACACACATCAACAGAAAAAAGTGTGCATCGTCATCACGGTGATTCTGATCATCCTTCTGATCGTGGTGGTGATTGCCGTCGTGTCCGGTGTCATCCCGCCTCTCGTCAGCAGCGGTTGAGCGACGACCGCCATCGCCATCGCCATCGCCGCCACCACAACTAGCAACCACATCTCCACCACCACCACCACGACGACAAGGGCTGAGGGGCACCGAGAGCGGTTCGTACGACGGAAGAGGGAGGGAGAGAGAGAGGAAGAGATCCTGGAAGAGAAGAAGCACAACATCAAGCAGAAGACGAACAGCAGCAAGCCACATGATGATGATAATGGTGGACGACGATAACGACGGTGCTGGGGAACACACGCAGTTCAAGAAAAGAAGAAGAGCAAGGAGAGGGATTTGGTGGATGGTGACGATGTTGATCTTCTTCTTTTGAGAGAACAACAGTAGAGTTGAAGGGATGTGTGACGTCAGCATCATGAACAGGGTTTTCCATCTTCATCATCTCATTGAGAGCAGCAGAGCGACCGATTGTTGAGGGATGGATGAGAGGTCGTTCAATTTTGCTGCGTTTGTAGATGACGAAGGAGATGATGAACTGATGTCGGCAACGATTGCGGTCCATGGCGAGGGCATGGTGGATGATTTTCACGACCCCTTCATGCAACGCGACGAGTCAAAGAAGGAGGCGGGCCACGATTGGGAGCTGGAGGAAAATCACCCCGCTCCATTCGATGACACGCGAAATCGCGATTACAAAGAGTGTAATGACGACTATGATGACGATCATCGACCATCCTCATCCTCATCCCTCCTGCATACTGTCAGCAGTGGTGCACAACACAGCAAAAACAAGATGAAGACAGCATTGCATGATGATGTTGAAGATGATGACATGATGATGCCAACAAAATTGAGCGATGACGGGCTCGAAGCGATCGGCGAGGAGATCAGAGAGAGGAGCGCACGGGAGGAGAAGCGGCTCAAGTACCGCCAGACGATGGTCTACTGCGGGACCTACGTCGCCCAGGGCCTGGCCGGCGGCTGCATCGGCCCCACGCTCCTCCTACTCGCCGCCAACACCTCCTCCACCGTCGACGACATGGGCCTCATCTTCACCCTCCGCGGCGTACGTCACGACCAACGACACGACACGACACACATACAATCGCACACGCCGCACGCACTCACGGCACATCACGCGCGCAGTTGGGCTGGATTTTGGGGTCGCTGTGTGCGGGCCGGCTGTACGAGTCGACGGGCAAGCGGTCGCACGCGGTGCTGTTCGGGTCGACGATGACGATGGCCGCCTTCCTCCTCGTCTTCCCGTTCGCCCGCTCGCTCTGGCTCCTGCTCGCGCTGCAGGCCGTCAACGCCTTCTTCGCCTCCTTCAACGACGTCGGCGCCAACACCCTCATGTTCCAGGTCTGGCAGCGCCAGGTCGCCCCCTACATGCAGTTCCTCCACTTCTCCTACGGCGTCGGTACCGCA
>CDFC01060839.1:15129-25219 GCA_000826385.1 Acanthamoeba rhysodes | reverse complement strand
TGCGTGTGCGTGTGCGTGTGCGTGTGCGTGTGCGTGTGCGTGTGCGTGTGCGTGTGCGTCATGAGCTGATTGCGAGGCAATGGTAAGGTGGAACTACCACACGATCACGCGGGGCGGCACCTCCATACTCGAGCGCTTCGCCAAGGAATTCCCGGACAAGACAGCCAGCGACTACATCGTCTTTTGCGCCCTCCGAACCTAGTACGCACCACGACACGACACACGGCCGTTGTGTTTGCGATCTGACATGCGCGGCTTGTGCGGGGGTGAAGCGATTTCCTGGCGCGGGGCACGGCGGTGACGGAGCAGATATACATCCATTCCAAGCTGCTGATCGTCGACGACCGCCTCGTCATCTGTGGTTCGGCCAACATCAACGACCGCTCCATGCTCGGCAAGAGGTCTGTCGCTCGCTTCGCCTTCCCAGCCGCCGCCCACTCTTTGCGTTCTTTCCTTCATTCTTTCGTTCTTTCTTTGGCTGACGACGACGGGCGGCTCGCGCAGGGATTCGGAGATCTGTGTGATGATCAACGACACCGACTATGTGGACTCGCGCATGAACGGAGCGTACGTTGTGTGTCGCCATCGCAATGAATTGGCGGCGCTGTCGTGTGCTGATTTGCGCGCGTGCGGTTGTGCGATTGTGTGTGTGTGTGTGTGTGTGTGTTGGTGTGTGGGTGTGTGTGTGTGTGTGTGTGGTGACTTTTGCAGGCCCTACAAGAAGTGCAGATTCGCGTACGACCTGCGGCGAAGCCTGTGGCGCGAGGTACGCAGGCTGGACGCGTTGAGCCAATAATGACACGTGTTANAGTGGGGGGGGGGTATTGATTGACATGACCTGCGCTTGCGTTCACAGCACCTGGGGCTGTTCGACCACGAAATGGACAACATCGACGACCCCGTGTGCGACGCCACCTTCAAGTACTCGCCCTCCCAGCACGGTTCTTTCTTTCCAGTGAGTCACGCGCGCCAACTTCTTCTCAAACAGGGGCGAGTGGTGCGCGAGAATGAACGCCAACGACAAGATCTATGGCGAGGTACGACCGCACAACACTATCACCACACAACACACACAACACACACACACACACACACACACACACACACAACACACACATGCCGTTGTGTGCCATGTGCTGTGTAGGTATTCCCGGTGGTGGCGCACGACTCGATTCCGTGCCTGCTGTTCTTGAAGGACTGGAGCGCGACCATCAACGAGCAGGAGTGCCACATCAAGAAGTCGCACCTCATGACCCTCCGCGGCCACCTCACCCGCTTCCCCCTCGACTTCCTCAAGCACGAGGACCTCGGTAAAGCCCCCCCACGAAACGTGTCGTGTCGTGTCGTGTCGTGTCGTGGGTGTGACCTGACACGTGTGTTGCGTGACTTAACGCAGCGCCCAACCGAGCCGACATCAAGAACCTCGATCTTCTCTTCACCGACGAAGACGTGTTCACGTGATTCGTCACCATCGCCACCAACTTCTTCCTTTGCATCATCGCACCACCACAACCCGCATCATTTTTCGCCTCAATACCGTCAACAACATCATCCCCATCACGGCGGAGCACCGTATTGCTTCTACCACTACAACCCACACCAGCTGGTGCGAAGCCCGCCAGAGGCGATGGTCGAGTGGTGGCCGGCCTCTTCGCCCCACCTCCACCCCAGTCGCATCACCATCACCATCATCATCAGTGCCATCCACGGGTTTCGGAAAGAATAGAAGAGCAATGTTCAAGCGATTGTGTACTGTGGGAGAGAACTTTAGAGAGCGGCCTTGTCTTCGGAGGCGGCGGCGAAGAAGCCCTCGAGTTCGTTGATGAGGTCGGTGGAGCCGAGGAAGACGGGGCAGCGGTCGTGGATGCCCTTGGGCTCGAGGTCGAGGATGCGGCCGGTGCCGGTGGTGCCCTTGCCGCCGGCCTGCTCCATGAGGAAGGCCATCGGGTTGGCCTCATACAGGAGGCGCAGCTTGCCCTGCTTCGATCGCTTGTCGGCCGGGTACATGAAGATGCCGCCATACACCAGCGTCCTGTGTACATCAGCCACCATGCTGTGGTCGCACGACACACACGCACGTCAGCCCACTGCGCGTGTCGTGCGGTCGTGCGTGTGCAATGAGAGAAGAGGAGGTGTATGTACCTGCCGACGTAGCGGAGGGAGTAGGGGTTGCCCTTGGGCGGGTTCTTGACGCTGTCGACGTATCGCGTGACGGGCTCGTACCAGAAGGCGCTGTTGCCCTCGTTGACGGAGTAGATGTTGCCCTTGGGCGGGACCCTGATGTTGGGGTGCGTGAGCACGAACTCGCCGGCCGTCGTGTCGAGCGTAAAGCCGTTCACGCCGTTGCCCGAGCTCAGCACCAGCATCGTCGCCGTGCCGTAGAGCGTGTAGCCAGCAGCCACCTACACCATACGCACACCCGCGTCAATACAATCGTCATCGCTGCTAAGCGTTTGTAAGCCTCGTGAGTCAACGTACGAGCTTGTTGCCGGGCTGGAGGAGGTCCTCGGTGTAGTCTGTGGTACCCTTGGCCGACTTGCGGTGGTAGATGCCGAAAATGGTGCCTGCTCGGTGGAGAACAGCTGGGGCTTAGCGACTTGGGAGGGCGTGCGCGAGCTGTGGCGAGGAGACGGTGCGCACCGATGGAAACGTTGGCGTCGATGTTGGACGAGCCGTCGAGCGGATCGAAGACGGCAACGTACTTGCCGAGGGAGGCCTCGACCACGATCGGGTGCTCGTTCTCCTCACTGCGAGTAGCGAGAAACACCCAAAAACGTAAACGACTACGCTATGCGTGATTGAGCTGGGTTGGCGCTACACAGTACCTGACCATCACGCAGACCTTCTTGCTGCGCTTGAGGGCGGTGATGAAGGCCTCGTTGGCGATGACGTCCAGCTTCTTGACCACCTCACTGTGTGAAGATGAAAAGAACAAGGTTTACTTTTACACGATGCAACAGATGTGAGAATAGGGCCTACGTACCCCTGCACATTGGTAGTGCCCTCGACGCCGTAGAGATCGAAGATTCCAGCGGCGCGCACCTGGGCCGACACGTACTTGGACGCAATCTCGATGGCATGCAGCAAAATCGACAAATCACCCTGCGATCGCAGCGCGTAGGACACTTGTTAAACAACGCGTAGCTACTTCGCCCTGGGGAGTCGTGTTTCCAAAAGCAATCGTCGTACCTGGGCAGTGGGGTGATGGTGCTGCTCCTCCAGGATGAACTGCGTGAGGGTCATAGGGTAGGCCTGTCTTCCTTGCGTCTCCATCTCTGTAGTCGATTTGATTCTTGCGCGATCGTGATGCAGATGTGTAGTTGTGTCGTAGCGGGCAGCTGCGTAGCTTCGCTGTTGGCGGCGGCGATTGAGCGGGATACTGACCTTCCCGACACGCCGGCAAACAGGTTCACGCCGGCTGTCGACAAATTCAAAGTCCTGGTTATCAGGCGGAAATCCCGACGATACCAACACCCACTTCCCGCACCCTTCCGCCTTTTGGGACCACCACACAACATGCTTGGCCGGAACAACATCAGCGTGTTGTTCTTTTTGTTGTATTCTCCGCGTCACACCCGCCCACAGGGTTTGTTTGTGGGCTGTTATCTACATGTATACGAGTGTATGTGGGAGGCAGTAGGCCTACACTGGTCCTTACAGGCCGCCTTGCTGGAACGGATTCACGCTCTCTGCGCGCAAGCAACGCATAGAACATGCATGTGCCATCAGCACCATCCTCATCAAGAAGACGATTCTAAAAACGTACAAGTGTGACAGAGAAGCTGGCAAAGAAGAGGAAGAAGAGAATATGAGTACGTACTCTTCCTCTTTCTCGCGGCGGAAGTGGGCGAGGTCAACGACGGGGGCGTGGTCTGCGACCCGGCGGACGAGCGGGTACCAGCACTAAACGAGCGCTGGGTGCTCTGCACTGGCGTTGGCGGCACCACGATCACTGCACACGACACCACACACAAACACACACCCTCGGACACGTCAGGCAAGAGCTGCGGTTGCGCAGTAGTGGCGGAAGCTAGGTCGGTAATACGAACCGGTGGGCGGATAGGCCGGGTAGAGGAGCGAGGTCTCGTGGGTGTCCACGGAGTCGGCCTGGATGGCCGCGTCGGCCTTGGGCTTGGCCGTTTGCGAGAGCATGAACCGGTTCTGCTCATCGTATACCTGCTCGCGCACGACAGATGGGTGAGTGTGACGATGACCACTTTGTGAATTGGTGTGCGTGGTATGTACCCCCCTGAAGATGACCTCCTGGTCGTTCTTCCACGTGGTGAACACGTTGCACAGGAACGTGATCTGTTGTGCAGGCCGCACGCAAAAAGAAAGAGGTTAGAGAGGAGAGTACCGCGGTGATGGATAACAATGAAAAGCGAGCGCGCGTACAGAGATGGCGATGATGGCGGCGAAGACGAGCGAGAAGATGGAGGCCATCAAGGAAGAGTCATCCGCGACCAGCACCATGACCACTTGGAGCGGGGAAAACAGGCTGCAAGCACAACATACACGGCACGACGAGGTGAGCAAGGGGCTCGTGTTGGCAGTGGTTAGGAGTGTGTTTGCTGTGTACCAGAACACAGTCTGCGAGATGATGGGCGGATCCCAGAGCATGAGGTCGCACACTTCCGTGATGTCGTTGCGAGAGGCCTGTTTAGCGGCGGCGGCGGTCATGTCAGTGTTGATCTAAGCAGCGCTCAGTCAGCACAGGGACCAGAGTGAAGGACGCACAGCTCCCCTGAGCTTATGAGGGCTCGTGATGGCGACCCGCACGTTGGGCGACTTGATGGGCTGCCGAGAAGAAGAAGAAGAAGAAGAAAGGTGAGGCGCGTGCCGATGAATTGGGAGGAAGAAGGTGGAGGGACGGTACTGGCGAGCCCTCCCTCTTGTAGATTCGGTAGAGCTTCTTCTTGGTGAAGAAGCGCCAGGTAAAGGCGCAGCTCAAGAGCAGCAGGCTTACACCAAACGGCAGCTGTACGGCCATCAAGTAAAACATCAAGACCTCAAGAGCGCAAGGTGAAGAGGGAGAGGGCAAGGTACCCGCCATGCGTGCGGGAGGCCAAACTTGGAGAGCAACAAGATCGCATTGAGTGCAGCGGCAACCGCGTATCTGATCACGAAGCCCATCGATAAGATCTCGGGGCGCCCCGTGTAGAATAATTCGGCACTGGATTGTGTACCCGATTTTCTTGTAGGTGGTGTCGCTCGAGGACTGGAGGGTCTCCATCAGGTCATCATAGCATTCAATGGGGTGCAGCAGGACCTGCCACAAGGACCGGCGTTGCTCGTCGCCAGCAGCATCATCTTCGGCCTGGCTGCTGCTACTCATCTCTGCTCTGTAGAAATTGTAGAATTGTGGATTGTCTTTTTTCTTCTTTTATTATTTGAATAATCGACAGAACGATCAATGGAGGCCGCAGATGCCCTGCAGCAAGCTGGTGGTGCTCGCCAGCCACTGTCCACGCTGCCCGCGCAATCGCGGGAGAAGCGACCAGAGACCAACCACTACTTCTACGATCCCGCCCTCTTTCCCCACCTCGACGTGCTCACGCAACACGCCGAGCTCATCCTGGAGGAGCTGCGTGCCGCGCTCGGGTCAGCCATTGTCTCTGCCGAGTCGCGCAATGGTGCCGAGCTCTCTGGCCTCTGGTGCGAGGACAAGCAGTTCGACGATTTCTATCAACGCACCAAAAATCAGCAGGTAGCGGCCAACCCTTAAGCATCATCACTTCATTCATTCATTCATTAATCATCCGATTATTCAATTCAATTTTAACCCTGCGCAGGGTTGGTTGCACTGGTGGTCAGTCAACAACCCAGACCGGCCCAACAACGACTGGACCATCTTCGGACTCATGAACAACGGTCAGTACATGACCAAAAACTGCGCTGTACGGTCTCCTCCTCCCTCGTCTGGCTCCCGCCATTCGTGCGTGTTGGCGTGTGCGATGGCGTTCGTGCGTGCATAGGTTGTGAGTATAGCGACTCACATCGCACACGCGCGCGCCTGCAGCTGTGCCCCCAAACGACGCGGCTGCTTGAGCAGGTGCCGGGCATCCGGGTGGCGGGCTTCTCTCGCATTCAGCCTCGGTCCGGCATCGACACCCACAAGGGCTTTACTGGTACAACGCGGCTCCTCGCGATTGGCGCTGCCGCACAGTGTTTGCGTGCGTGCATGCGTGCGTGCGTGCGTGGTGTTGTCTTACCATCGCCCGTGCTCATGGGCTCTGTCTGTGGCTGTGGGTCGTAGGTCGCATGTACGGGGCGTTGGCCTATCACTTGGGCTTGCTGATCCCTTCATCGGGCGCCAGTCTCGTGTGCGGACCCGAAGGTGCGCCGCCGAGACTCGCTCTGTTGCTTTCTGACTGTGTGATGGCCATGACTTGAATCGTGACATTCTCGATTGACTGACACGAGCACCACCATCAGTGCACCATTGGCGAAAAGCGGGCGAGGTGATCGTGTTCGATGACACCTACCCACACTCGGCCTGGAACGACAGCGACTCCGAACGGATCATCCTGTACATAGATTTCAAAGTCCCTGAGGTACGTCGTCGCGGTCTATAGCACTCACCACCTCTTGTCTGCGCCCTTGGTGGTGTTCGTTAGCGACCAAGGCCTCGCTCACTTCTCTTGGTGTTGCGTTGGCGTTGGTGTTGCCATTGAATTGGGCTTTGGTGCAGGAGGTCGTGCCGAGACTGCCACCGCTGAACTTGAGCGAGTTCGCGTCTGAATCGGACTCAGAGGACGAGGAGGAGAACCAAAAGTTGCAGCAGTGGCTCAACCTTGCGTACGCGTGCCTTCCCTGTGTATGTGTGCACAGTAGCTGAGTAAACCTGATCACACTCTGGCATCTTCTCTTTTCTCTGCCTTATGGGTCTATGCAGGAAGGACAAGAACAGCTGAGTCAGGCGTTTCAGCAACAACAACATCAACAACAACAACAATGCTCATCATGCGCATCAAGCCGTTGCCTTCTTCTGCCCGTGTTGCCACCAAAACAATGCCAACAATTTTTGCTTTTTATTTATTTCTGGCCTATTTCTTCGACCCGCTGAAGAAAAAAGAGAATCCTCGTTTTTTCTGGGGGCACCGCACCAACCCAGCGCGTAGCGCGATTCCCATCTTCGATTCAGCATCAACACATCATCATCATGTCGGCGGAAGAGGCTGAAGTTGCGCTTTTCGATCCCACGCAAAAGAAGAAGAAGAGGACGAGGAAGGTCGTCGCGGATGCCGCCACCGAGGAGGTCAAGGCTACCGATGCCGCCCCCGATCAGGCCACATCCGACGAGGTCGCCCCTTCCACATCCACCAATGGCGAGGATGCCTCTGCGGCTGCCAAGGCCGACATCGAGGACTACTCGTACGAGACTCTGCTCCATCGCGTGTTCGAGCTCGTTGGCGATAAGCCCGATCAGAAGCGATCCAAGCGCGTGCCGCTGCCCGAGGCCTACCTCGTGGGTACCAGCAAGACCCTGTGGTCCAACTTCCCCGCGATCGTGAAGGCCCTCAATCGCAACCCCCAGCATCTCCTGACCTACGTCATCGTCGAGTTGGGAACGACGGCCAATTTGGACGGTAGCGGCCGCGTCGTGATCAAGGGTCGCTTCATGCCCAAGCAGCTCGAGTCGCTGCTCAAGAAGTACATCGACGAGTACGTCGTGTGCAAGACCTGCAAGGGACGAGACACCGTGCTCAAGAGGGAGAACCGTCTCCACTTCCTCGTCTGCCAGTCTGCCGTCTGCGGATCGTCTCGCTCCGTGCCGCCCCTCAACAAGGGCTACGTGCACAACATCCGCCGTAAGAAGGGCAACTAAATCCATCACATTCACCATCTTTCATTCTCTTCTCGCCCCCCCCCTCTTTTCTCGTCTCCCGATTTTTTGATTTCGCTTCTCCCTCCTGCCTTGCGTCGTGGATCAGTCCTCTACACCCTCCATTCGTCACCACTTCAACGCTTCCACTCTCACAGACGAACGTTTTGACGTTTTCAATAAACAAGAAGGTGGGCCAGGAGAAAGACACAGCGAAGTCTTCAAGATGAACAAGAGCATTGTTTGTGCAAAGCTGCCGCTACGTTAAAATGAAGGAAGAGAGAGCCCAGCAATCGACTGGGGTCGCTCTAAAGATGAAGTAGCGAGGGAGAGGGGAGTGGGGAGAGGCCAGAGCTTAGGCGCCCCGCTGGGCACCACCGGGCTGCTGCTGGTGGTTGTAGTCCTTGTGCTTGTAGACGATGTCGCCCTTGTAGTTCTCGTACTTGTGCATCTTGGCCGACGTGTGCTCCTCCTTCCTCTTGAGGAACTGGGCCTTGTCCTTGGCGATGTCCAGAGTCTCCCGCGAGTCGGCCACTTGAAGCTCAGCCTTCAGGTCGGCAGCTGATGATCATTCATTCACACCACAAGCACGATGTCAGCCACCCAACAGCATCAGGAAGAACGTGTTGGCGTCAAGTTGTGTGCGTGTAGGTGTGGGATTGTGCTTACCGTCCTTGGTGGCGGTCTTGTTGATGTCGCTCATGGTTGGTTGGTCAGTTGGTTGTTTAGTTGTGGGTTGGATCGGTTGTGAAGAGCTCAACTTGGGTTGGTTTTATACGTGGCCACCCATAACTCCACGACTGTGAGCGCTGCCTGTTCACCCTCCTGCTTCTGACGGGAGGTCACGGAAAAGTGGAAGAACTCAGCCACAACACCCTGCCATCTGCTTGCTTCCACGGACTGTACAGTGGTGTACAGTGCAACACCCGAACACTCGCGAATGTCATTGGGGTTGCCATTTTTTTTTTGCAGCAAGAAATGGTTTTGAAATTGATTCCATTTCCTCGCGGCAAAAAAACAAAAAAAACAAACAAATCGAAATCAAATCTAAAGATGTCGGCCAGAGGCGTGCGCACGATTATCAGGCCGGTGAACAGGGGCACCTACTTCGGTCGGTTCAACCAGTTCTGGAAGGAGGTCACTCTTGAGGACCCCGCCATCTCCATCTCCTTCTTCCTTGGTGGCCTTGGTACCTCCCCCTCCCAATTTGATTTCCGGATTGAGGCAGCTGCGTGCAGGGGCTAGCATTGGCACTCGCTTAATTTCTCAATTAATCATTCATTGTTCTCTGCTACGTAAAGGTGTGGCCATTACCTTCCTCTCCATGCCTAATGTCCGCGGCATTCTCGTCCCCTACAAGTCGCCCAAGCAATGTACATGCCCCCCCCCCCTTTGATGCTTGCAGAAAGGATCATCCTTTCCGTTCTGCCGCTGATTTGCTGCCATGGTGTGGCCACAGCCTGGTTCGGCGAGCACTACTAGCCCGGTGCCAAAACCTCAACAGAAAAAGATGGAAGTTGAGCCCCTCTACGCTCCCGTGGTGTGGCGGTTGTCCGTTCGAGGGTGGAAAAACAATCACCTTCAACTCACCACAAGTGACTTCACCATCATCTCTTCTTCTGCTGTTGCAGCCCAAGGTTGAGCTTGCGGCCAGTTCACGTCCACTTCCGCTTTAGGGGGCGTAGATGACGGTCTCTCGTCGGGTCTTGCCCTGCGTCCCGGCGGCGCCCGGCTTGATCTTGGCCGCCGGGTGGTGGGCCAGCTCGTTGGGCACCGGGTTGCCCGAGGCCTGGAGCATCTGCTTGAGGTCGTAGAACAGGTCCGCATCGTCGTTGGTGATGAAGGAGATGGCCACGCCTATCATGCCCGCGCGGCCCGTACGACCGATCCTGTGCGTGTAGTGGTCGATCGACTTGGGCATGTCGTAGTTGATCACGTGCGTCACGCCCTTCACATCGATACCACGACCCGCCACGTCCGTAGCCACCTACGTAACGCGACAAACACGACCGGTCAGGAAAAGCAACACACACACGTACGGCACCCCCCACGGGGACAGTACCAAGATGTCGATGGTGCCGGTCCTGAAGCCGTCCATGGCCTCCTCACGCAGCTCCTGGGTCTTGCCACTGTGCAGCGTCGCCGAACGAAACTGTTTGTTTGTTGCGTTGGTTGGGGTCAGCCAAGCAATGTTAACTACTAATTGCCAATGTGTGTGTCGTGTGTCGTGTGTCGTGTGTCGTGTGTCGTGTGTCGTGTGTCGTG
>CDFC01060779.1:7063-19965 GCA_000826385.1 Acanthamoeba rhysodes | reverse complement strand
CGGTGGGCGAGCAGTTTGAAGACGAGAGGGGAGGAGATCTGGTAGGGCACGTTGGCGACGCAGACGTCGAAGTAGGGCAGGTTGACCTTCATGAAGTCGCACAGGATGAGCTCGAGCTTATGTCCGTGGGCACTGCGCACCGCACCATCGAGGTACACGTAAGTCGGGCCGAGCCAGTACGCACACGCACATGCAGCCGCACGCACAACAGCAGCCGAACGTACGTTCCCTGCACGCGCTTTTGAAGTTCGGCAACCATCCGCGGATCAAGCTCTACGGCGATGACCTTCTTCACCAGGGGCAGCATCTTCATCGTAAGATTGCCCGTACCGGGACCAATCTCCAGCACCACGTCGGTGGACTTCAGCTTGGCCTGCACGCGACAGGGAAACATATTGAGTCCAAATTCTTGCGAGCGATTAAATCACAAACAAGTAGCGGCACCTTTGTGACAATTCCTTCAATGATTTGAGGATTCTTGAGCAAATGCTGACCAAAGCTCTTGTCTATGCGAGAATTGAGCAATGAGAGGTAAGAATGAAGCCCAATGCCTCATTGTTGCAACCATTCATCTGCTGATGCGATTTGTGTTCGGGCGTACGCACTCATTTGGAATTCATGCATCGGGGCGGCCTGCTGGCGGGCCTCCTTGCCCGCCCTCTCCTTCTTCACCTTTCCCATTCGTCTTGCTCGACCGTCTCTACCGCCTTTGTGCAGATGAGCAATGCAAGCAACTCCGCGGGTGAGCAAAGATGGAATTGAAAAAGAACTGCAAGAAATCAACCAGGGAAAAAAGAGAGAAGAGAAGAGCAGCTGAAAGGTTGGCCCATTCCCAAAGCTCAAGCCCAGTCCTCCATTCACTGTACAGTGCGCTAGCGCAGAGATCTTGTGGCGCAAGGCCACACTAGCGAGCGATTTCTGAGCGAATCGAGCTCCCTACAAACGAGCAAAAGATGGAGGATGCGCAGGGGGTGATGCGAGGTGGCTGTAGCGAGTGCAGTTGCAGGCGCTACGTTCTGCCCATGTTCAACCGCTGCGACTACTGCAACCACCTGCCCATCGCCCACCAGGAACTGCAGCCCGCCCCAGCGCCGTCATCTTCCTCTTCCTCTACAAAGCTGGCCATCAGCCCCCGCACGAAGCATCTCTTCCAGCAGCAGGCACCGCCCTCCCCTGCCCAGCAGGTGTCCAAGCCACACCGCAACGCTTCATCTTCATCTTCATCTTTGGCATCCGACCCGCTCGAGTCCGCCTCTACCGCGACCGCGGCCGCCTCGCTGCTGGCCTACGTCGAGGCCCAGCTCCACAAGAGGAACGGCGCCACACCCTCGCTGCCGCCCCCGCAGGACACACCTACGTCCGCCGCCGTGCTGGTGTCGCAGTCCAGCGTCGACGAGCTGCTGACGCTGCTGCGTGCACACCTGGCCAGCGCCCCGCCGTCATCAACCGCCACCGGTGCCGCTACGTCCCCTACTCCACACACCGCCCCACCGCCACCACAATCTTCCGCTGGGTCCTCTTCTACTGTGCCTGTACATACATCTTCGCCAGCATCGTCATCGTCGTCGACCACACCGGCTACGCCCGCCGCCAACGCGGGACCCGGGCTGTTGCCCACGCCGCTCTTCCCGGCTTCGCCGGTGCTGGCACCTCCGCCCACGCCGCCACCGCCGCAGTCATCGCCAGCACTGGCCGCCGCCGAGGCCAATGGCGTCGACTGCACAGCGGCGCCCGCGGTGAGTGCGGCCGGGCGCCGGAAAAAGCCGGCGATCACGGCAGCGGTGGTGGCAGCCGCGACCAAGGCCGTGAGCGTTGCGACGACACCGGCTACACCCGCAGCTGCGGCGGAGGGCCAGCTGGTTGCAAAAAAGAACCGGGCGCGCAAGCGCAGCGCGCGCGCTCGAAGCCGGAGCAAGGTGGGCAGTGGGCTGGAGCTCACGCACGGGGCAGACGCGTCGTCGTTGTCGACCAACGCTAACGGCCATCCCGGAGACGAAGAGGACGAGGAGGCCGAGGCCGAGGCCGCCTTCGACGACGACCAAGAACGCGACGAGCTCGACGCTGAGTACGCAGACGAGCCCAGCGACCACCACCCTCCGCAGCCACACGAGGCCCACCCTATACCCGATGCGCGGGACGAAGCGGCGCAGGCGGCGGCGGCAATGGCTGGCGGGCAACAGCAGCCGGAGTCGTTGGTGAGGCGGAACACGGGCGGACGGCGGAGGCCGCAGCAGGAGAAGGTGGAGGAGCTCATTCCGCTCTCCTTCCTCACCAACGCGCTCTTCACCCCGCCCCCACCACCGCAGCCATCTGCGGACGTACCCGCGCCAGTGGAGACCAAGCGGGTCAAGGGCGTGGGCACCGGCGATCCCAAATTTAGCATCACCATCGTACGCGCACCTCCCGCACACGCGCCTTTCAT
Organism: Acanthamoeba rhysodes; assembly: GCA_000826385.1. NCBI lineage: Eukaryota > Discosea > Longamoebia > Acanthamoebidae > Acanthamoeba > Acanthamoeba rhysodes. The sequence goes on along the minus strand of CDFC01060779.1, from coordinate 17,543 downwards.
CGTGCTGATCATTGTGTCGTCGGGTGTGAGGTGGGGTGAACGCAGGCCAAGTGCGCGAACAAGACGCTCATGTTTCACACGATCTCGGCGATGCCGGAGTACTGTGGCAAGTCGTTCGAGGAGCTGCGCTGGGAGGACTACCAGCTGGGCAATCGGGGCACCCAGACCCGCCCTAGTCTCTTCTCCCTCATCGACACCTCGTCGCCGCCCTACCCCCTGCCCTCCCCCGCCACAATAGTCGACCGCGCACCATCGCCTCCACCGGCCTCGCTACTTCCTCGCTCCCTGCAGGGGTTCTTCGATTCCGCGACCGACGCCGATGCCGACGCCGACGCGCAGCCGCCTCTCGACTTGCTGCCGCCGCCACCGATGCCCGTCGCTTCTGCCGGCCACAATGTAAGGGACGAGGTCGACGCCGATGGTGGTGAAGAAGAAGAGAGAATCATCTACCGGACGCGGTCGAAGCCGCTTCTCGACGACAAGCCCGCAAGTGCGCCGTCAACGACATCAACGCCGCCAGCGCCACACAAGGAGGTCGGTGCGGCGCAGCTTGCGCCAGGTTCGCGGCTGCGAGCGCGAAATGCAGCGAACCGCACGCGGGTGACGCGCCTCTACGAGCAGCTGTGCGAGCTAATCGATCAGCTGGGCCGGCAGGTTGCGGCGGCGGGCGACGACGGCGACACGACGACGCCCGCGCCGCTTTCCGAGGCCGACGCGCTCCTGCACCGCATCCACGCCGCGACGCGCGACTATGCCTTCGCGCCCACGCCGCCCGCCGCGTCGCTCTTCACCAGCGGCACCCCGCTCTCGCCGCCGCTCTTCGCCCTCCCGTCGCCGTCCCATTCGCCTTATTCGCCCCTGGTCTCGGCCTCAGCCGCGGCAATGGGCACACCGTCGCCATCGCCCGGCTTCAGCGCCCCGTCGCCCGCCCCGTCGGCCCCCGTCTACACGGCCTTCCCGCCGCCGGCGTCGTCGCCGTTTGCGCTGCGCTCGTTCCCGGTGCCCATGGACCTGTCCTACTTCAAGCGGTACTATATCAAGGGCTCCTACGTGCCATTCCTCGGTACCGATGAAGATCCACTCCCCGACATCCTTCGCTGGTCGCGGGTGTGGGTGAAGGCTCACCGCCGCGATTATGTGTGCGGTCGTGTGCGTGTGCGCAGAGGACTTTGCGCACGAGTTCAAGGATGTGGCGCGCAACAAGAAAGAGCACTACTTTGCGATCATCAACCACCCCAAGCTGGAGGCCAACCTCTCCGCCTTCCTCAACTCCCGAGACGGAGGTCCGGCCAACGGTTTCTCTTATTATTCATTATTTTATATATTCTTTGCGCAGTGGTGCTGACGTCAGCGCTGCTCTAGGGACGCTCTACTTCGGCATCCATGACAGCGGGCAGGTGATTGGGGTGAGCATTACGCGCGACCAGCTCGACTCGCTGAAGAACATGATCTGGGCTAAGATGGAGACCTTCAACCCGGTGCCCGACCCGCACCTCTACCGGATCGAGATCGTGCCGGTGTGCAACGCTCGGGCCACCGCCCTCATCAAGGACCTCTACGTGGTCGAGATCCACATCACCGGTACATTCCCCTCGCTTTCTCGGCCCTGCATGGCTGTGCAACCGGCTAACGACACACGACATGGCACAGGTGGCACGCGGCTCTATTTCAACCGAGAAGACAGGGCGTGGGTGCGGCGAGACGCCGGCAACCACTGCCTCAAGAGCGGCGCCGAGGTGCGCGACTTCATCGAGCAGCGCGGCAAGGAGCGTCGGCAGGAGAGGCGCGGCGAGAAGCGGCGATCCGAGCACCACGACTCACCGACATCATCATCGTCGTCTTCTTCCACGTCGATGGACACCAACCTCGACGACGGCGGCAGCGGCCTGAGCAGGAGGGCCCATACGCCGCGAACCCACAGCGGCGGCTCTGGAACGCGAGGTACGCCAGAGAGTGGTAGTGGTGGCGTGGGAGCAGCAACCTCAACGACAACACCGGGGCTGACGTCGTCGGCGTCTGCAGCGCTGCAGCCGAGCCTTGTACCGCTGCTCTTCCCGCTGCGCCGGCCGGTCCATCGTGACGGCCGGGTGGCGCCGGTGTGGCTCAAGACCTGGAGCAGCACCGGTTCGGCCGACAGTTCCCAGCAAGCCGCAGCGGCCGAAGCCGCCAATCCCGGCGATCACCTCCTGGCCGGCGAAGTGGCCGCTACTGCGAGCAAGAAGCCGAAACGCGCCACGACTCCCGACAATGCCGCAGTCGATGGTGCCACAGCTAATGCCGAGGCAAAGACCGATACTGATCGCAGTGTCTGCACCGACGCTACCGCCGACATTGGTCGACACGACCGAGAATGCGGTGGCGAGGCCGAGGTCGAGAAACAGGGCGGCGACGCCGACCGCGTACAGGCTGCGGCGGCTTTGGAAACAACATCAGCTATACCGGTGGGCGACGAGGGCCTTCTCGACCACCGACCGGTGGGCGTCACGGATGTGGAGACAACCAACAAGCGCGGAGAGCAGAACGAAGAGGATGAGGTGAGTTCGCACACTGCGCAGGAGGCGGAGAAATGGGAGCGAGAGATGCGGGACCTGGAGGCGGATCTGGCCAGGCTGAGCGCCGACACCAGCGAACTCGTCTCCTTTTCGTGGATTCCGACCCCGGAGGCGGCCGTGACCTCCGCAGCCGCCAGCAGCGACGAGACGACCCACGCCGCGTCGCCCGACCTCCTTAAGGAGGCGACGGCGGCGAGCAAACGGGAGCGGCTCGCGACGAGCCCGGCAGCAGCCGTCGGCGATGACGCCACACTCGACACCGAGGCCGGCACCGATGCTGACGTGGCATTGGCCGCCGGTGGTGATGTCCCCAGCGCTGCAGCCCTGGTCGTTGTCAACGATAATATCCACCAGGGAGAGAGTGGACAGAGGAGGACCGACGCCGTCGCGGAGGAGGACCTCGATGGCGACAAGGGTGAAGTTGAGGAGACGGACGAGGCCATTCTCGCGTTCGGCCCGACCCTGGGCCGGACCAACTACGGGGAGAGGGGCGCGTCCACGGTGCCGGCGGCGGCCACCGGCGCGCTGCCGCCGTTCTCCTTCGCCGACTTCTCGAGCTCGTTCTTCTCCTCCTTCAGCCTCCCGCCCTCCCTCTACTCGCCCTCGCCTTCGCCCTACGCGCCCCTCTCCGCCACCAACACCACTGCCGCGCCGACGACGTCGTCGTCTTCATCATCATCTTCATCGTCACCTTCGCCATCATCATCGCCATCGTCATCGCCGGCTCTGCGGTCGTCGACCAAGCGCTCGCTGGCAGCCTTTCTGCCCTCGGTCGGTGCCAAGGCGGGCATGGGCGCGGCCTCGCCGTCGCTTCGTCCATTGCCCGTGGCCACGCCCACCACCGCCCCTCTCGAGACCACGCCCATGCCCGGCGCCGACCGCGGCTCGACGGCGACGGCGACAGCCGCCGCGGCGGAGTCGGAGGAGAAGAAGGTGGGCAAGAACAGGAGGAAGAAGGAGCAGCGGATGCTGAAGAGCAACGGCAGCAGGCTGGCGACTTCGACGGCGACCGATGAGCTTCGGTCGACAAACACAGATCACGCCGATGGCAGCGCCGGCGAGAGCGAAAGCGAAAACAACAAAGGCGAGACGGAGGAGAAGGAGAAGACGATGGAGGCCGAGCTGGCGAAGCTGGAGCGCGATCTGGAAGCGGACCGGCGCCAGTTCGTCGCGCAGTTCGCGTCGTGCTTCGCCGACCTGGCCCTCGGCGGTGCGTCACGTGAGGCCGAAGCCGGTGACGAAGCCAAAGCCGATGGGGTCTCGACCAGCAGCTGAAGGTGTTGTGGACCCGACCAAGGGATAAGAAATAAGTAATAAGAAGATAGAAAGCAAAACTAGATAAATAAATTGTAATTTATTTGTATTTCTTTTGGTGTCTACAATTAATCGTGGCGCAGAGCATTTGTTTGTGTTGGGCCTTGAGTCTGTCTTAAATCCTCGATTAAAGTTAGCTGCCATGGCGTCAACGAGGAAGGAGGGCGAGCAGCTTTACGCTGACATCAACGCCGGCGGGCGCACCCATCTCGACGTAGAGACCACCGATTTCAACGTGCTCGTCGCTGGCGCCAAATACACTTGTACATCCCCCCCCCCCAATCGACGAATCCGGGTCAGACGAGCTGGAGGGCCCTTTCAATTGAACAGCTGCGCAATGGAAGCCAATTATATAATGGAGATGGGGCTCGGGGGAGATTTCTTTTCGATTTTTTTATATTTCAATTGATTGATTGACCGCGGGGGGGATGACAGCCTACATGTGCGCCGCGGAGGAGCTGGACTTTTTGGAGTGCAAGGCCAAGGATGAGAACCCCCGCGCCTGCGTACCGGAGAACGTGGCCTTTACCGAGGTGCCCCCACAATCAATTCCCCTTATATTCATTCGCACTACAAAAATCGCCGCCAATTTGTCTCAATGGCGATAGCGCCGCACGTCTCACATATGAAACGCGCCTGGTTGTGGATGGTGGGCGATGACACAGTGCACGCACGCGGCTCTGGACAAGATCTCGCGGCAGTGCGCCTCCGAGTTCGACGAGGTGGTCGATTGCCTCGAGAGACCCAGCGTCCACGGCGAGCTCTCCGCGTGTAGGCACGTACACCATCGCACACACCGCCGCACAACACAACACAACACAACGCACACACCTAACACTAACGCCGTGCGCGCACAGGCAGAGCGAGCGGGAGCTGCGGGTGTGTGTGCAAGCGCGTTTTGGGGTCGATATCGTAGTGGAGGAGAGGAAGCGTCGCATGGCGTCCCTCCAGACCTGGGCCAGCACCAGGAAGCGTCCGCAGCCGACGATCATCCGTCCCCGCGAGCAGAAGAAGGTCGACGCCGCCGTCGCCAAGTACAAGAAGGAGTACGCATCGCCCCCGCCTTCTCACCGCACACACACACACACACACACACACACACACACACACACACAACTGCACATGACCACACACGCACGCACGCACACAGTTACGTGTGGCTGATGACGTACCATCTCTTTTTCTCAACCTCTCTGCAGGCACGACATCACCGAGTGATGATCGGGCCATTAAATTGTCAAGAATTGTTCCCAAACCAAAGGGCCAGACAGCGCCGATGGTCTCTCCGGCCGGAGAAGCACCGGGGAGGTCTCTTCTGGTGGCAGGAGACTGCAATAAAGTCTACTCTACCGCCCACCGTTGTCCCTGCAATAAAGCCAAAAAAGTGATAGCCGACCGTGGGGCTCGAACCCACGACCACAAGATTAAGAGTCTTGCGCTCTACCGACTGAGCTAGGACGGCTTCATTGTTGTGATGGTCGAAAGCGTCAATGTAATGATGATGTGTGCGTTCACTGAACTCGTGTGCCGTCCTGGGCTCAAGTAAGGCTTGCCCGCACTGGCGAGGAGTGGGGTTGGTGCTACTGTTGATGGGCTTCATCAAACTCAAACAAAACAAAATATTCAAAAGCCGCAAAAAATCAGAAAATGGTCCAAAACAAAACAAAAATCACAAAACTTACCAAAAAGACCAAAAACAACGAAAAAATAAAAACCCCAACAGCCTGTAACGCAACCACCACCCTTTTGCCACCCAAGAGAGGCCTCACTGCATTGGACAATTGCTTGCTGCAGCAGGATCTTTCAGAGGATGCAATAAAAAACACAAAAGGATACAGGCAATGATGAGTGAAGAGAGAACAAGGAAAAAAGGATACGGCACGGTGGATTCCCGGGTGGTCGCCCACCCCAGTACTAACACCGCCTGGCGCAGCTTAACTTCGCTGTTCGGATGGGAAGCGGTGCTTTCTGCGCAGTATGGCCGTATCCATTAGGCAACGTGCAACATCAACACCGCAATCCGCACGCCCAAAGGAACATGAAAACATGAGGATCAACCAGTACAGCAGAGGTACCCCAACAGCTTCATCAACAAGATACACCCAAACGAGCGGAATTGTCAGTTGGCAAGGCCCAAGGGAATTGGGTCATAATAAAAGTCAATATATATTTGTAGCATTTATCCAATCACGCCGTCCGGTGGGTGATTTATCCTTTACATTCATTTATCAATTTAACGGTCAATTAATTGGTGAGGAAGCTGTGGAGGAGCTCGTTCTCACCGCCGTCCATGACCCGGTCCACGTGGAGGTGGTCCGGCCGATCGTGGGCCCGCATGTAGCGTTGGGCGTAGCCCAGCGCCAGGTCCCGCTCGCCCCGCGAGGCCCGCTGGCCGATCCACACGAAAATGTGGAAGCCCAGATCGACGATGAACACGTCGTCGGGGTCCAGCACCCGGCGCGGCATGCTGTTCCCGCTCGCCACCTGGCGGAACTCCATCTCGCCCGTGGCGTCGGTCAACCTGCAACCATCGCCGCGCCGATGATCATTACACCCGAGCGTCACACAGAGTTAGATCTAACTGATCTGATCTGATCTAATCGGATCCTCATCATTCAGTCCGGTACCGGAAGATGGCGGGCGTGTAGGGCTGGGGCGCGGAGGTGGACAGTCGCAGGGGCATGCCGCCCAGGAGCCGCCAGAACTCTTCCGCGTCGGAGCCCATCGGGTCTGTGAGCGTGAGTGCGTGCGTGCGACCGTGAGAAGGCTGTGAGTGCCGGCCCGATGCTCACGCACACACGAAGTAGGGGTCGGTCACCGGAGAGAACGAGGTTGAGCACGTCCGAGCCGCGCTCGTCGTCGAGGGCGCGGGTGAGGGTGGCCGCGGCGGTCTGCTGCCAGATGTTGGCCCCGCTGCCCGTCCAGGTGTAGACCGTCTTGTAGTTGTCCAGCACGAACACGTCGCTGTCGTTGATGCTCTCGCTTGATGTGGGAACCTGAACGTTTGAGTGTCGTGTCGTGTCGTGTCGTGTGGTTGGTCGCGCGTGTTGTGTGCGGTCCTAGTGTGGCGTACGTGGGTGATGGAGATATGGGGTTGCTTGGCGCCCTGGATGTGGAGCAGGCGCGGGTAGACGTTCTCGACGAGAGCGTCCCTCTTGGCCGGGAACGTGGTGGGCTCCAGGGTCCACGACGACGGCTGCAGGCTCCAGACCGCCGCGTCGGCCTCGGCCTCCTTCCGCAGCCTCTCGGCCTCAGCCTCGGCCGCTGCTCGCACCCTTTGTCGCTCGGCCTCTGCCTTCTTCCGCTTCGCCTCCGCCTCCTCCAACGAATCCTGCAGCACGGCCGCACACACGCACACACGACACACGCACACACGACACACACGCACACACGGCACACGGCACAACACACGCGGGTGAGTTGAGCTCAAACGACATAGAACCGCGGGGCAGTTAGCTGGGTGGTTCGTGTACCGTCCCGTCTCGTGCGCGTTTCAGTGCAACCAACCACTTTTCCTTCTGAATTGAACCGCGTGAGCCGCCGAGGTGGAGCGTGCGGGTGGCTGGTGTCGAGCAAGCGAGGGCGAGCGCGCGCGCGAGAGAGGGAGGGAGGTACGCTTTCTTCGTTGTCGGCGGCCATGCGGTAGGTCCGGTTGGGCGTGTCGACCTCGAAGAGGTAGGGAAACTTCTTCTTGTGGGCGATCTCTCGTATCTCGCCCGCCGTCTTCAGGGCGAACTCGCCCTTCATCTCTGCGCCCTGATGTGAGGTCGTGTGGTGGTGGTGGTGGTGGTGGTGGTCACAGGGTGTTCACAATGAAACGACGATGACCTCGACACGGACGGGTGTGAGTGGTTGATGATGAGGTACCACGTTGGTGTAGTAGCGCAGCACACAGTCGGAATCGAGGCTGAACCACCTGCGCTTCCAGGTCTTGACCTTGCCCCCCTGCTTGGTCAGGTATCCCTCCCTCAAGCTCATGTCTGCTTCCTTCCTTCCTGAACTGTGAGTGCTGATGGTGAGAGTTGTGTTGGTGGTGCCTTCCCTCTGTCTGTTCCTTCTCTCACGAATTGGCGGTTGTGACAACAAAGAAGTGAAGAAGCCATTACCCAAATTGGACAGGTATGCCAAATATGGAATCCACAAGACTGAAAGGAAACTACATTTTCTTCAAGAGACTCACACAGATTTGCCAAGTGGGCCTCCAAGGCATAAGAGAGACCAAGAGTGAACAAGTACCATGAGGGAAAGATGTCAAGACTTTGAAAAGAGAGACATTGAAAGGAGAATGAGAATGTTCAAACATGAGAGGAATTTTTCTGTTGTTGAAGCTGTCAACATATTTGTGGCAACAGATTGTGTTGGCAATTTTTGTGAAAGAGCATGTGTATGAGGGAAGAGGGCAATGATGCTTTGAAGAGAGAGCAAGTAAAAAGGATACGGCACGGTGGATTCCCGGGTGGTCGCCCACCCCAGTACTAACACCGCCTGGCGCAGCTTAACTTCGCTGTTCGGATGGGAAGCGGTGCTTTCTGCGCAGTATGGCCGTATCCATCTGCTGCAGACACTCTTTGCCTTGTGGCTGACGGCTCCATCTGCACTGTCCATGAAAAAATGACTACCTCAATACAAATAAATCAGTGTCAGGGCAGTCATTCTGGACTGGTGCAGACACTAAAAACAGTGTTTCGTCTACAAACAGCAGATCTTGCATTGACCAATACAGTTTCTGTAGAAATAACTAGAAGAATGAGAGTGCCTGTTCAGTGTGAAAGGGGAATGGGGCTGAATGCTCTGAATTGAAGACCCTCTGGCCCATGGGTTCTCTCTGACTGGTTTCATTTCTCTGCAAAATCAGCCATGGTCGATGGTGCAGAAAAGGGTAGGCTTCCAGTTTAAGGAATGTGCGGAGTTATGTGGGGAAAACAGAAACATGAACAGCTACAGCGAGACTCACTTTTTCCTGGCCAACCCAGTCAATCACACCTCAGTTCTCTACGCAGTGACATGTCGGGCAACACCACCACCTTCGCGCTCACCCTTCTCGTGCTCCTGGCGGCCAGCGTCTGCTTCGCGCTCCCGGAGGCCTCCGTCGCTGTGGAGGAGACCGCCGCCACCGGCGAGGTCTCGACCTGGTCGGACTTCCTGGCCCCGGTGGGCGACTTCTGGTCGGCGAACATGGGCTACAACGTGCGGGGCCGTGCGCAGCAGGTCGGACTCGACGATGAGGACGATCAGGACGACGCGCGCGTGTACACGACGAGGCGCGCCGGCGAGAACGGCGGCGGAGTGTGCAACCCCAACGCGACGACCGTGTGTAGCGGCCGCGGCTGGTGCACCGACGATCTCTGCGTCTGCAGGGAGGGCTGGACCGGCTACCAGTGCCACCACGAGCGCAAATCCGTGCCCAACCCTCACTTTTTCAGTTCCCTTTCGCACGACACGACACGACACGACACGCACGATGCACACGACACGCACGACACGCACGACACACTGGCTTGAGTGATCGGTTCTTGATCTGACTGATTGTGCGATGACGGTGAGACCACACACAGAAGCTGACGGCGTTCCTGCTCGAGTTCTTCATCGGCGCGAGCACGGGCGCCTCGTCCTTCTACCTGGGCTACATCGGCCAGGGCGTGGGCAAGATTCTGTTGACCTGGGTTCCCTGCATCCTGGCCTGCTTTGGCTCTTGCCTCATGTACGAGACCCGCCCTCTCGCATCGCCTCATCGCCCGATCTAACCTGGCCTGACCTTTACCTGACCTGACGTCGACTTGTCGGACATGCCCGACAGTGGTGCGGGTAAGGAGAGCTCGACCTTGAAAGCTCTGGGAGGCCTGCTGACCTCCATCCCGCCCGTGTGCTACTTGGCTGTCTGGTACGCGCAGCCTATACGTGTGTGTGTGCGCGCGCGCGTGTGTGTGGCTGCGTGTGCGTGTGCGTGCGGTGAAGCCGTGGGTTTTCTCACGACGCACACACCACACACTCCGAAACCAATGCAGCATCTGGAGCTTGGTGGATTGGATCATGATCCTGCTCGACGACCTGGACGACTACGATGGGTACTACCTGATGGGCTTCTAGTAGGTTTTCTATAAAATAAAACACACACTAGGGTGTCGTGAAGTGATGCTGGTGTTGGTGTTGGTTCGCATTTAATAAATTGATACATACGGGTTGCGCTCCACCTTCTTCAGTTAGTTGCCGGCGAGGCTTAGCCCCACCGCACCCCAGTTGAAGCTCTTGTACTTGGTACAGAACTTGCCCCTGTTGTCACGAGGTGGCCAAGGTCAGGACTGTGTCGTGTGCGTCATGTGTCACGTTCACGTGCGCGGCGGCGGCGGCGGCGGCGCAGCAGCGTGTGGTGCGTAGTACCGGGTGAGGTAGTTGCTGATGATGTTCTGTTCGGCGCTGCCCTCGGGGAAAAACTTGGCGACGAAAGCGAGGACCTCGCCCTCCGTCTGCCCAAAGTCCGATTGGTACCACTTGAACACCTTTGGCAGGAAAATCTATAAACCACCGCCCCCACAGGTCAGTGTGCTGTGTCGTTGGTCGTGTCGTGTCGTTGGTCGTGTCGTTGGTCGTGTCGTTGGTCGTGTCGTTGGTCGTGT
>CDFC01060773.1:0-10582 GCA_000826385.1 Acanthamoeba rhysodes | reverse complement strand
TGTGTGTGTGTGTGTGTGTGTGTGTGTGTGTGTGTGTGTGCGTGTGTGCGTGTGTGTGTGTGTTGTCATTGACTCAACAGTCTCTGTGTGTGTGTGTCGTGTCGTGTTCAATAGGGCCTCACGTTCCGACAGGGCGGCCAGGAACTGTACAGCGCGTCGGCTGATGCGACGGTCAAGGTGTGGAGCACGGCCCAGATGACCTACGTCGAAACCCTGTTCGGACACCAGGCGCCCGTCACCTCCATCGACTGCCTGGGCCAGGAGCGGCCTCTCACCGCTGGCGGGTTCGACCGATCGATTCGACTCTTTAAGGTACACCACCACCGCTCACGCCTCGTCGTCTCGTTGCTTTTGTTGACGCTTTGATGTGTGTGTCTTGATCGTGTCTCGTGTCGTGTGTCGTGTCGTAGGTGGCGGAGGAAACACATCTGGTGTGGAAGGGACACACGGCGCCGATCGACGGCGCGGCCTACCTGACGGACCAGCTCTACGCGACGGTGTCGCAGGACGGCTCGGTCTCCCTGTGGGACCTGGGCCTCAAGAAGCCCCGCTCGACCGTGCCCAACGCCCACGCTGGCCGCTGGGTCACCGCCGTCGCCGCCTGCCGCCAATCCGACCTCTTCGCCACGGGATCCAGGTCCGCACACACGACACGACACGACACGACACGACACGACGCGACGCGACGCGACGCGACGCGACGCGACACGACACGACCAACGACACACGCACAACCGCACACGCACGACACACGCTTACCTTTTCTTGTCGATACAGTGACGGAGTGGTGCGCTTCTGGAGTGCGCCGCCGGCGGGAGTGGGCAAGGTGGAGCAGGTGGGCACGGCCACGGCGGCCGGGTTCGTCAACGGGCTGGCCATCGCGCCCTCGGGCCGCTTCGCCCTGGCCGCGCTCGGCACCGAGCCCCGCATGGGCCGCTGGGACCGCCAGCCCGACGCGCGCAACGTGCTCGCCGTCCTCCCCCTCGTCCCCCGCTCAGAGCCATAAACCCAATCTGGTAGATCAAATGATTTTCGTTTGCTTTGCACCGAAGCTTCGGTGCTCCGACGTGCTGGATCCGAGAAGGTGTCACAGTGTCACAGTGTCTCTTGCCTGGGCTAAAAGCAAAATGGGCAGCCAATGAGAATTGTTATTGCCGCAGCTGTGTATTGTAAAATTGCGATGGCAAGGAGCTTTCCTTTGTTTCAAGATGACAGCCCTGTACTTGGGCTGTGAAGAGCTCCATAAAAAGGGGGGAGGGGGCACGTTCTACGACTTGGCCCAGGCCCACAGAACGGCTTTATCGTGGTCAGTCACTGGTACGGGAGCTCGAGGTGACGGTTAATACTATTACTTGGACTGATTCGGCCTGACCAGACCTCTATGCCCGCCGCAACTCTTTTCGTCTGCGTGGAGTGGTCCATGACCTTTATGACGCCGTTCCTGCGGACGCGGTGGAGGTCGAGCTTGAGGAGGTGATGATCACCCTGCCCTTGCCAAACAGAACGGAGGAGAAGACGTGGGACCAGCTGGTGAAGTACTTCCAAGACAAGGAAGCGGCGAATCTTAAGGCGCGCAGTCTGCTGCATACAGATAGCCCGCACCCGCCGCGGCATCGACTGTTCAACAACATGCGGTCCCTTGTCTTCGTGGGGGGCAATGGCGCGGGCAAGTCCAAGATGATTCACCACCTCTCCAAGTCGCTCCCCCAGGCACTTACCCACGAGCTCAGCGTTGTCAAGGTGTCAGCCAGGAGGGATCATGAAGGTACTGCACATTCTCTTTCATTCGCCACGGTCCACCATTAAGGACCTCAGACACAGTCAAATTTTACCTCCTACCTTAGGTATGGAAAACTCACCTTAACGCTTGGAGAAAAACCAACAGACAAACCAGATCACGTATCGTACGACATCCTCGGCTGTGATATTATTACTACTCCAGGCCAGGTACAACAACAAGGTGCCACCTGCTTATCAAGTGTAGTAAAGATGGTACTTACCTCTAATTTAACATGGATGTTGCATGTGTAGTGAGCACAGCTTTGAAGAGCGCGTTTGCCGCAGCGCTGGCGAGTGTGCAAGGGTTGGACAGGCAGTCCGTCATTCCCGGGCTCAAGAAGGCGATTCGTAAGATCATCAAGGGCTACACCACCAGGGACGAGGAGATCACACGCCGGCTTGCCAGCCTCAACGAGGTATTTCAGCTGGTGTTCCCCGGCATGCGAGTTGAAGTGGTTCGAGCCCTTGATCATTTCCTGTCCGAGGATTGCTACAAGCTGGCTATCGCCATCAAAAAGACCAACCACGACCGGCACTATTCCATTCACGACCTGAGCGATGGTGAAAAAGAAGGTACCAGCGCCAACACCTGTCTGCCACTAAATTGTATGATTGGTCACTGCTCAATTGCAATTGCGTGTTACTACTCCTGCTAGTGTTCTTCCTGGTGTGGCGAGTGCTGAGCATGCCCAAGAAAGGATTCCTCCTCATCGACGAACCGGAGGCCCACCTTCACCGTGCGGCCGTCGATGTGCTGTGGAATCGTCTCGAGCGCGAGAAGCCGCTCGTGTTCTTCGTCTACTTCACCCACGACCTCGCCTTTGCCGCCTCGCGCATCCACTCCGAGATCGTGAGCTTGCACTCCTACACCAGCGTAGAGCGTCGTTCTCCCCAGTGGGACTGGTCGCTGGTGCCGCAGGAGAGGAGCCTTCCGCCCGAGGTGCTGCTCAAGATCGTGGGAAGCCGCGGATCGCAGGTGCTCTTCGTTGAGGGTGACACCTTCAACAGCCTCGACTACCGCCTCTACCACGCCATCTATGGCCACGAGTGGATGATCGTACCGCGCGGCGGTGGCTCCAATGTGCGCAACGCCGTCGAGGCCATGAACGGCGGCGCCGGCGCCAACCCGCTTCTGGGCTACCAGGTGCGCGCGTGCGGAATTGTCGACCGCGACACCCACTCGGACGACTACCTGGCGCGGCTGGCCCACCTGGGCATTCTCGCGCCCGAGGTCAACGAGGTGGAGAACTTCTTCTGCATGGAGGAGGTCTTCATCGCGGTGGCCCTTCACGGCGGCAAGAGCGCCGAAGAGGCCGCGACTAGCTGGGCAAAAGTGCAGCAGAATATCGTCAAGCTGTTCGAGGACGAGCTCGAGTTCGAGATCGACCTCCACACGCGGGGGCTGGTGGCCGAGGCCAAGGAAGACAAACGAACCGCGCACGAGCCCACGATTCGTTCCGAGGTCGAAGTGAGGCTGAACGCCCTGGCGCGCGAGGGAGACGCGAAGGCCATCCTGCGTGCCTACAACGCCTCCAACAACAATGAGGGCGACAAGAATCAGAAGAAGTCGTGGATCGGCGACACGGCGGCGAAGGAGCTGGAGGTGGAGCAGGAGGCCTACATCGACACCGCACTCCAGGTGATCCGCGAGCAGAAGGAGCCCGCGTGGTCGACGATGAAGATCGCCATCGGCCAATACCTTCCCAGACTGCCCGGGAAAGTCGTCGCGCTGGTCGGCTACGGTGGCCATACGAAGTCGTGGGCCGTCGAGCTCTACTCGACCGAACATCAGAATGCGTGCCTGCACGTGTTCGACGAGCAGCCCGAGATCACCCTCGAGCAGCTGACAGTCGAGGCGCAACAGCTCATCATCGAATGCTGCGGGCTGCCCAAGAGCATTGCCCACTGGACCACGTGCGAGCTCTTCGACTTCTACGCGCGCCATGAAGCGAACGCCGGCGACCCCAGCCCAAACGAGAAGGGGAAGGAGAAGCAGCCAGAGAGGCCCAGCGCGAACTCATCGTTGCTCGAGGAGACCAAGGAGGCTTTCCTGACCGCCCTGGTCAAGGTCGGCAGATCGCAAGCCCTCGCTGACCAGCGCGAAAAGCTCCGCTCGAGCATCCTCGAATCCATGTGGGCGACTAAGAGGGCACTGGCAGCGGCCGAGAAGCAGGAGCTGGCAGCGGTCGAGAGGCAGGAGGAGCAACCGCAGCAGAGTGCGGAGAGTGGACCGCCTGAGCAAGGGGAGAGCCGGCCTGTCGGTGAGCCTGCCGAAGCGGTGGCTGAGGCCAACTCTTTCGACGATGCTGAGGACCCCTTCGCGGAACTTGCGGATCTGCACGTTGACGATCAAGAGAGTTCGGAGAGCTGCCAGGACGATCGGAACAAGGAGCTGGAGAGGGAGAACCACGCTCTCAAACTGCGCAACGCTAAACTCATCGAGGAGCTCAAGCAAGCAAGAGCACGCGCCACAGGTCCGAGAAGGAAGAAGCTGGCGGCAGCCTCGGAGGCAACGCAGACGCCAGGCGCAGCCAAGCCGGACCACCGCCTCTACAACGAGAACAACTGCGGTGAAGCGGTCTACTTCCTGTCGGTCGATCTCAGGGAGGCCAACTTCCAGGCCCTCCGCGCGCTGGGCTACGTCGACCAGAAGGTGAAGAGCTGGTGCGAGCTGGTCGATGCGGTGCTCAAGCCCGTGAGCTCCGTGGCGGCGCTATTCTACGCCAAGGCCTTCCGCATGCACTGTCTCAAGGGGTTCGAGAGCAGCCAGGTCAAGGACAAGCTGCGGGAGATGATGCGCGAGATCCGCCAAGTCATCGGAGACGGGCTGGGCGAGCCAGTCGAGGACGACAACTGCGACGAGGTGGTCTACAAGATCGAGGGCGCTGAGCAAGCCAGGGCGAGCAAGGAGGCCGTCGAGCAGGCTCTCAAGCGCCTGGAGGACAGGATCTCGTTCCGCGTGGAGCTCTTCCGCTTGTCGCCCGGACAGAAAGATGGCTGCGGCTTCTTTGCGAAGACCAACGTCGACACCAACGCGGTCCAGCTCAAGATGCTGATCCCGTTGGCGCCCGCCGGAGCTGAGACTGCAGCTTGTCCGCCGGCCGAGGAGACCAACGTCGGCGACGGTGGCACGGCACCAGAGGCATCGACATCGAGGCGAGAAACACCAGCGCGACGTGGTCGGTGATGAGTGAGCAGCTGGGGTAGGCGACTCTGGCTCTCTGTGTTCTTTCTCTCTTTTCTCTCGAAAACAGAGAAAAGGAAATAGGCAAAAGAAATTGAACCCTCTCGCGGCCGCCTCGCACGAGCACAGGGGCCACACCCCTACCAAATCCGCGTGATCAGGGTGCGCGCTCGTCTGTTGTCATCTCTCCTGGGCATAGCCTTTCGATCATCCTTTTCGTGTTTCCAACCAACCTGAGCATCATCTTGATTTTTTTCCCCCCGATTATCATCCATTGGGCAGATCGGACAGTACAGTGGACACGTAGAGCAACAACACAAATGGAGCCGCACAACCACGGTGGTGCCGAGTTCCTGTCCTCCTCGCCCAACTGGTCCTCGATGGCTTCCCCAAAATGGGGATTCCTGTCATCCGCAGCCGCGGCCAGCCTGCGATCGCCCTGGGGCGACGCTGGACTCGGCACAGGCGGCGACAACGACGATGGTGAGGGCGAGTACGGAGATGAGGCGCGACGAGGGCGGGGAGATGGAACCATAGACCGAGAGGGAAGCTTCAATGGCGCACCGAGATTAAAGGCGGAGGAATTCGAGCGACGATGGGTGCCCCCAGCAGTGACATCGCTCCTCCAGGCGCTGGGCGGGCCCGCGGCCCCCTCCCGAACAGACGCGCTCGAACAGCTGCGCCATCTCCTCCTGCGCGCGACGAGGGAACACGCACGGCAAGCGACGCAGCCGCACCTCGCCACCTTCACCATCCTCGCCAACGAATCGCCATTTGGCGAAATCAGGAAAGATTTTACTCAATTTCTCTCATTTCTGGACCAGGTACGCCCCCCCCCTCCCCTCCCTCTACTCGATTCCTCATGCCCTTCATCTTTCCTCGCTGCAGCGCTACGTGGTGAAAATTGAGTAGTGGGAGCGTGTTTTGACCTTTGCTGGCATGCGTGTGCGCCCCTGCGTGATGTGATGTGATGATGTGATGCGCAGGAGCTGGGGCTGAAGCCGCCCGCGTCGCAGGACCGCATCTCCTACTTCGTGTCCAACATCGACATCACGCCCCTCGAGCCCGAAGATCCGCACACGCGACGCCTCTTCTGTAACATATTCATGCAAACGGGCAAACGTACGCCACGACACGACACGACACGACCAACGACACGACACGACACGACCAACGACACGACACGACCAACGACACGACACGACACGCAACGGCGAAGAAGTACTGACTCTCATCTCCAACCACCTCCAAAACAGTCACGCGTCT
This sequence comes from Acanthamoeba rhysodes, assembly GCA_000826385.1. Lineage (NCBI taxonomy): Eukaryota > Discosea > Longamoebia > Acanthamoebidae > Acanthamoeba > Acanthamoeba rhysodes. Next base: position 4,353 of record CDFC01060773.1, on the reverse strand, counting down.
CGCGCGCATCCTGGGCTGGCACTCAACCGTGCGCTCAGCCTTCATCGCCTCGTGTCGTTGGTCGCGTCGTGTGAAAGAGAGCTAACGCGGTGGTGGTGTGTCATGTGTTTGTGATGAATGCGACAGTACCTGGACAGGTACTTCCAGACGATGAGCCTGGTGATGCGGGCGAGCGGGCCGCTGCCGCTGCACATGCGGAACTACATCGCGATCGTGGCGGCGAGCCAGTACCGGTGCCCGTACCTGGTGGCCCAGCAGGAGCAGGAGTTCCTCAACAACGGCGGCGAGGCAACGTGGCTCAAGGGCGTCGACCACGTGCCCAAGAAGATCTCCCACCTGCTCGAGATCAACGCCATCCTCGCCCACGAGCCGTGGAAGATCACCCGCGACCACATTGCCGTCGTCGTCAAGGGCACCGACGCCTGGTCCATCGGCGAACTGGTCCATGGCCTCGTCATCATGGCCACCTTCCGCTCCCTCGCCGGCATCGTCTTTGGCTGCGGCATCGCGCCCGAGGCCGACCTGGCCCTGCCCGACGTCGGCCCAGCCACCACCCACGAGCACGGCGCCGGCTTCTTCGCCGCGGCCGCTACCACAACTGGCGGTGACTATGAGAGGTCGCCGCGGTCGCGCCGGCCGACGACGAGCGTGGCGGTCAACCCGATGCACGAGACGGTCAAGATCCTGCAGGCGCTCAAGGAGGCCTCGCCGTCGCCCGAGCCCGAACCGCCGCTTCACACCAAGCGCATCGTCTTTGAGAACGCCGGCAGCGAGGACCCGCTCGGCAGCGACGACGACGACAATGACGACGACGAGGGCCTCGCCGATGGCGGCGGCGGTAGCGGCATTCGAGCGACGCGCGCGGGGAAGCTGAGCCGCTACATCGGACCCTACAGGCGCACGCACGCCGACTTTGACGTGCACGCCCGGGACTATGGCGTGTTCCGGGTGCAGGACTACAGCTGGAAGGAGCACGGCTACGCGCTCGTGTCGCGGTTCTACGAGGACGCGGCGCCGCTGCTCGATGACCAGTTCGACCACATCTATTACATGACCTACCACACCATCTCCTCGCACACCGACGTCGACACGGCGCCCTTCCGCGAGTCCATCTGGTACTACGTCCACCGGATACACGGCCTCCTCCACGAAGACTACGACTACCGCAACGTACCTTGCTTTCCCTTTCTCTGCGTGTGTCGTGCGGTCTGCGTGTGTCGTGCGGTGTGCCGTGCGGTGTGTGCTGAAGTGTGTGCCGTGTGTCGTGGTGTAGGTGAACACGTACATGAACCGAGCGATAAAGCACTTTGTGAAGAAGGTGGCGTGCTTCCCGGACCGCATCATCAGGAACGACTTTGAGAACATCGGGGTGGACCTGCGCCCCGAGGAGAAATGCCACGTCGCCCTCCTCGCCGCAGAAGCGCGCAAGCAGGCCGAACTCCTCTACGGCCTCCACGTCGTCATGCAGTACATGACCTGAGAGCGCTCTCTACTTCCTCTCCGCTTCACATCGTATCGACCCCATAAACAAGGAGAACGAATAACTTTCTTTCTTCACCGGCCAGTCTTGTGCGTGCGTGTCGTGTCGTGTCGTGTGTGTGCGTTTTTACAAATCAACGTCATCGTAGCCCGAAGACTCCAAAATGGTGCGGCGGCGACGACGATCAGGGCAGGACGATGAGGGGCGAGTTTGTGTTGGATTCAGAGCCGCTGTCCCCCTGGTGGTCGGCCAGGTAGGCCGGCGTCTGGCGCGGGTTGACGTCCGTGTCGCTGCCGCCTGTCGAGGCCCTGCGCTCGCCCGGCCGGGCAAACACGCCCGCTCCCTTGACCGCCTTCACCTTGCCCTGCCGCGCACCCCAGTCAGCAACACCGCACACGACACACGACACACGACACGACACACGACACGACACACGACACGAAGAGTCGGGCACCTTGGAGGCCAGTCCGGCGCCTTCCGTGTGCTTGGCGGGCCGAGCTACTTTGGCGTTGCGAGTGACGCTCGAGTGGTGGGTGCTGTAGCTCTGCGGCTTACGCAGCTCCGTGTGCGTGAACGACACCGACGACTTGACGTCCGGCGCCGCCTCGCTGAGGGCGGGGTTGGTGGCCAGGCCCATTTCCTCGTCATGCGCGGGCGCCGCCTCCGAGTCGAACGTGTCCTGGTTGATGCTGAGCTCCTGCACACGCCGCACACGCGCGCGTGTGAGTCGAGGAGCGCAAACCCACAGTGGGGTTGGCGGTGCCGCCAAAGGGAGGGCGAACTGCGAACTGGGCGTGGAGCTTGGCGTGGGCCTCGGCGCGCTTCTTGGCCGGGATGTGCTCCACGGTCTGGATCTTGCCGTCGCGCATCCAGATCACGCGGTCGGCGAAGGGTTTGTGCGCCAGCTCGTGGGTCACCATCACCAGCGTCAGCTTGTCCTGTGGTGCCCCGTCAGTAACGCGACACGCGACACACGACACACGACAATGGTGCGTGCCTTGACGTGGAGGTCGGTGAGGAGCTTCATGGCAATGACGGTGTTGACGGTGTCCAGGTCGCCCGTGGGCTCGTCCAGCAGGAGGATGTCGGGCTCGTTCGCGATCGAGCGCGCGATCGTGACGCGCTGCTGCTCGCCGCCTGTGCACCACCGCCGTTAGGCCTTGCGTTTTGTTTGATTTGTTTTTTGTTTTGTTTTGTTTTGGGTACCGGAGAGCTGGGAGGGGAGGTGGTCGAGCCGCTTGCCCATGCCGACCCTGGTCAGCAGCTGGATCGCCCGCTGTCTGCGCTCGGCGCGATTGTACTTTCCTGCTCGGCGCCACATGTCAGCACGACACACACGACACACACGACACACACGACACACGACGCAGGCCAGGCGTGTACCGGCGAGGATCATGGGCAGCATGACGTTCTCCAGGGCGGTGAGCGAGGAGAGCAGGTTGAACGTCTGGAACACGAAGCCCCTGTACAGCGCGCCCACGATCAGCACGTCAGCACCCTACAAATCGTGTGTGTGTCGTGTGTGTGTGTCGTGTGTGTGTGTCGTGTGTGTGTCGTGTGTGTGTGTCATGTGTTGTCGCGCGACAGTGAAGGAATGGAGGGAATGGTGCGTACAATCGGGAGCGACGGATCTCGGAGAGCTCGGTGTCGGTCGTGGAGCGGGAGATGCCTGGAGCCGGGTTAGCAGACGCACGCGGCCGGGAACACGCGCGACCACACCGCACACACACCGCGCGTGCGACGGCGCAAAGCAAACAGGGTGGAAGGTGTGGTACGAGTGTTGCAGATGCGCATGTTGCCCTTGGTGGGCTTGTCGATGGTGCCCATGATGTTCAACAGCGACGTCTTACCACCTGGCGCGCCAGACAGCAAACCCAATAAATAAATAATTATTATATTTATAATTATAACAAATAAGCAAATAAAAAGTAGTAAATAATAAATAAATGAAATGCAGGAATAATTGAAAGAATAAAAAAAAGAAATGGGCGATCGAGTAGAGGAGGGATGCGGACCGCCGCTGGTGCCGTAGATGATGAGGAATTCGCCGCGGCGCACGCTCATGGACACGCCACGCAGAGCTGGCACGCCCTCGACGCCCAGCAGGTAGGTCTTGTGGATGTTGTTCATGGTGATGACGAGCGCGTCGTCCTCGCGCTCGTACTCGTCGAGCTGCACGAGCGCTGTGACGTTGCTCCCGCCGTAGTACTGGTCTTCGCTCCAGTCCTTGTGGGCCTCCTTCATCACGCGCATGTCATCTTGCTCCTCTCGTCCTTGGGTGTGCCCTTCGCCGCCATCATCATCATGATCCTCATCTTCAGCTTGGTCGTGCCTCGCTTCACGAGAAGGCAGCACGTCCTCATCGTCGTTTGCGACGGCAGCATTGAAGAACCCTCGCTGCCTCTCCTTGGCGAACGTTTCCAGTTCCATTTGTTGTGAAGAAGAAGAAAGGGAAATAAAAGGATCTGTGTGCAGTTACAAGAAGAGAGAAGCGCGATCTTTGCGATGATCGGATATGTCTCGGTCGAGAGCTGAGCCCAATCCGAAGTCCCTCAAAGTGGCTTCTCTTCTTCCTCGCGATGAGTGAGTGAGGATGACGCGAGATGGAAGCTTGCGCCGCAACCGCACAAAAGAAATGCGCCCGTCGGAGTTTTTATTTGTGCTAAACTCCCCATTTCTCGGAGCGCGGGTTCAAATCCCGTTTTGACCATCGGGCAAATCCTTCGATTGATTTTCCCTTTCAAAAGACGGCCGCCATCGATTGATGGCGGCGATGTGAGCGCATGGAGGGTAGGGAAAGGGGGCGAACGATCGAGTAGTGTTTAGATTTTGTTTTTTGTTTTAATTACCCCACGTTCCCGCTATTACCACAG
>CDFC01060762.1:0-10943 GCA_000826385.1 Acanthamoeba rhysodes | reverse complement strand
TGACAAGCCGGTGGAGCGAATAGAGGTCGAACGCGTCGATGCTCAGCCGCTCGAGGTTGGGCAGACCGGGCAGGCGCAGCTCGCTGCCCAGATCGTAGATGAAGGCGATCGTCAGCGACCGCAGGCAGCGGCTCTCGAGCGCCTCCAGCCGGAAGCCCTCGGCGTCGCGCAGGCTCAGCGCCTCGAGTCGGGTGCATCGGGCCACCAGTGTGTGTGGAACGCCGCGGACTCGCCCTGCAGGTCCCAGTCGCTGAGGTGAAGCGAGGTCAGGGCGTGGCCGCCGTGGGCGAAGGCAGTGGCGAGCGGCGTGTCGACGATGGCCAGGCCTTGCAGGTCGAGGTGGGTGAGCCGCGGCCACAGGCGCAGAGCGCGCTCGACAAAGGTCGCGGGCACTTCCGAGTGGCGCAGGTGGAACCGCCGCATGCGCGGCAGTCGGGCCACAAAGGCCGGGTCGTGGAAGGAGACGAGGTGGTCGGCACCAACGGCGTTGCTGTCGGGCCGCCAGCAGCAGAGCAAGGAACAGCGCGTCAGCGAAGGGCAGTCGACCGCGAGCACGTTGAAGGTTTTCCCGGCCACGCTGAGCGTGCGCAGCCGCGGGTGGCGGACGGCCAGACCGATCTCCGAATTCGTATGTTCGCCACTGATGTGCCAGGGGCCGAGCTTTAGCTTGCGGAGGCGCGACAGCGAGCCGATTACATCGTCGATGACCCGGGCGATGGCAGGCGCGCCGTCATCGGACAGCGAAAAGGGAACGCTTGTGATGGCCAGGCTCGTGAGGCCGGGGAGACGCTGGATCTTGGCCAGCGCGCGGCAGTTAAGGCCGACGGAGCTCAGGGAGAGCGCGGATAAGGACGACAGGACTCCGGAGTTGCCCAGCAGTGAAGTCCAGACGAGATCAGGCCGGTGTACGGGCACCGTGCGGCACAGAGCTGGCCGTAGGCCTGTGGCACTCTTCTATGAGCGCCGGTGCATGCGCGGTGGTGTGTACGTGCGTGTGTGCGTCGTTTGTCATGTACCGAGTTTGTCGAGGCACTGGAACTGGGCCAGCGCGCCACCGAGAGAATCCATCAAACTGGGACACAGTTGGAGGCGGCTGGCTTGTGAAGCCTTGCGTAGGACGTCCCGAGCCTGGTCCGCCCTCAGCGAGCTTGGATTTGAGCTGACCAGCCTGAGCTCCGCAGTGTCGGGCGAAAGCAGCCGTTGGAAGGGACTCTCCAGCTCCTCGACCAGTTTGTCCCCGTGCTAACAACAAAACGAGTTGGTGAATAACTTTCGCGGTTCACGAGATCTCATATTCAATGAATGGCTATCGTCTCCGCACCTCGCTGGGCGCAAAGGTCAGCTCGGAGGCCGATAAGGTTGCGCTGCAGAGGTCGACCGACGCTCTATTCGCCGAGCATGCCGATCGAAGCACGTCGGGGGCCAGCTTCGAGCAATCGATCGACTCGAGCTTGACCGTGAGCGCACGCTGGGCCCCTGCCCTTCTCCTTGACAGAGTGGGACGATCGTTAGGGAGCAATATTGCCAGAATAATCTTCGAAGAATACCTGATGAACTGGGCCAGAGCGGCCGCGGTCACGCTTGTACGCTGCAGGTCGAGCAACTCCAGCTCGGCAAGGCCGCGATATGTGCTATCGTCGCCTGGAAGCATCACAGAGGCGAGGAATTTGTCGTTGATGGCGCTGTTGTTGCTTACGTCCAGGCTCTGCCACACCACCCAAGGCCCACCTCGGTGTGGTGAGCTAAGGCACAGCATCAAAAGAAACTGGGAGGGACGTGTTAGCGTGTGTAGCTGTACTGACCCGAAGCTGCGGACAAGCGTGCGACATTACGCCGCCGCTTTCCCCGTCGATGTGCGGGCAGCCGCTCACACTCAACACCCTGAGTTGAAGGTCAGCACAACCTTACAAAAGCGAACGCGAAAGAGACTGGTGTGGCACACCGCAGGCGAGGGAATCGGCCCAGGTGGAATAGGGCGTCGTTGGTGATGGCGACGCATTGCGATAGGTTGAGCTCTTCAAGGTGCATCGCTGCATTGCTGGCACCCAGCTGTTCCACGAAGGCATCGTTGGCTCTGAACACAGACCAGACGAGAGCAGCATCAGCCAAGTCGCCTGAAAACAGATGCGAGGGCCACGCACCTGGACGCCGGAACGTAGAGCCGGCGCAGGGACTCCCATCGGCTTGCCGTCTTGATCAGCGATTCAAGCGAGAGGTAGGTGGCATCGCTGCATACTCGCGCATCAGAGGCAGCTGCAAGGTCACACGCAACTGTGGGCAATTGCGTGGTGTACCTGAGGTCAAGGGAGCTGAGGCTGACCAGGCACGAAGCGATGAAGGCGAGGGTCCAGTCGTGCAGCAGCTGGCGGTGCGTGATCAGCCCCACGAAGCGCTGGGCGATGTCCTGGGCCACCACCCGGCAAGGCCTTGTGCTTTACGGTCAAAATCGCAGAGGTAAGGCCCGAGCGACACAACGTACCACGGCGTTGGTGCTTCGGCCAAGGATGTGTCCGAGGCCCAGAAGGGTTCGCCAGCGTCAATCAATCCGAGGGCGGCAAGATCGAACAGCGACGCCACCTCGCCCTTCCAAAAGGTCAGAAAGAAGAAGAAGAACTAAGATGAAAGAAAAACATGGGCCACTGGGCCACTCACCCTGGCAGACATCTGCAACAACAACGGCGGGGAGTATTATTTGATCATTTTAACCGTGGTTTTCCTTTCGGTTTCCTTCTCTTCCAATCTCGGAGTGGAGTGATGAAGTGGGCGTACGTTGTGGCGGCGCTGGTCTTCGGATTGGCGGCTGCCGGAGTGTCCGTCGTGGTGCCCTTCGTCACCACCTCCTTCAACGTCGGTAAACCAGATCAAGTGCACCACAAATATATATATAATCATTAATAATTAATAATCAATTAAATTAAATTATTTTATTACTCTCTAAAATTGCAGCTGCTGGGTACTCGGCCAAGCTCACCTGCTCCGCCGTGTTCGTCGCCGGCCGTGACCCCGCCCACGTCTACAACCACGTACCACCCTTTTTAATTGCATTTATTAAAATAATTCTATTTTAATATTATTATTATTTACGACTTTATTGACACGGACACGCAGGAGCTATCGGGCACGATCGGCAAGGTGACCGATGTGGCAGTGGTGAACCGCGAGGAGCGCTATGTGACCACCACGGCCAGCCTGTTCGGCTTCTTCCCGGTCCAACGTCGTGCGCACTACCGCGGGCCGGTACCCTATGTGGCCTGACGTCAGGTGACCATCACGCCACCACAGCTGCCGACTGATAGTGGCCGTGTTCGTCTACTAGAATCGGGGGTGTGCGCTCGAGTCGCGCGGAGTGGTTCCGCTGGCATCGGACGACGTGTCGCTTCCTCCGGCGCCCACCAACGCTTGGCCCGCCCGTTTGGCCGACGGTGACGGCGAAGACGTAGATCGCGAGCTCCTCCACAGCGTAATCGAAGAGCAGTTCGACCCGGCCAAGCATCGAGTGCGTCTCCACTTTCTGTGCCTCGTTTATTATTTTCTATCTTCACCAAATCGAAATGGTACCGGCGTGTGCGTGGTGCGTGGGGCGTGGGGCGTGGGGCGTGGGGCGTGGCCAGGATCTCGACACGCGTGCGATCATCGTGGTGCGAAACGGTCGCATCGTCGCGGAGCGCTACGGACCGGACTTCCAACCGCACACGCGCTTGGCATCGTGGTCCAACGCCAAGAGCGTGATCAGCACCCTGATCGGCATACGGATCGCCCAGGGTCACCTCCGCCTCGACCAGACGCGGCTCTTCCCCGAGTGGAGCAATGCCGCCGATCCGCGCAGCAACATCACCCTCGCCAACCTGCTGCATATGAGCAGCGGGCTCGAGTTCGACGAGAAGTATGACCGGCACTCGGACGCGCGGGACATGCTCTTCCTTCGCCCCTCGATGTCGGATTTTGCCGTCAACAAGCCTCTCGTCCATGCACCCGGCACCAAGTGGTATCGATCGTATTTGTGCACGTGTCATGTCGTCTGCGATTGTGTGCATGTGGCGCACTCACACAGAGACCGTGTAGGGCGTATTCGAGCGGAACCAGCAACTTGCTCGCGCGACTTCTCCGCTCGACTTTCGCCACAGATGAGGGGTACTGGTCCTTCCCTCGTCAGGCTCTCTACGAGCCGCTCGGCATGGACAGCGCCCTCATGGAGACCGACGCTGCCGGTACGCCTACACGACGCGACGCGACGCGACACATAGTAATGCAAAGCCTCGAGTCATCACGTGTAACGCTAACACTGGCTTTACGTCCCAGGCACGTTCGTGGGTTCCTCGTACATGTACGCTACGGCTCGCGATTGGGCCAAGTTCGGCCAACTGTTCCTCAACGAGGGCCAATGGCCCACCAACGGCGATGGTGCCGCCGAGGGGCACCAGCAGGTGCTGACCCCGGACTGGGTGCGCTACGTGCAAACGCCGGCGCCGGCGAGCAAGCACCGCTATAGCGCCCAGTGGTGGCTCAACGGCGCCGCCACAGAGGGCAAGGGCGACGACGTCTTCGATGCCGCCAACGCCGACCTCTTCTGGCAGCGCGAGCTGCCCGCGGTACGCCCATCATCGTCTCCGTTTGCCCACACCGATCACTCGCTCACCACCGACACACAGGACGCGTACTGGGCGCATGGCTTTGAGCATCAGTTCGTGATGGTGGTGCCCTCGCGCAAGACCGTCATTGTGCGCCTGGGCCGCACGCCCGACGTCACCAAGTGGGACCTCGCCCGCTTCTTCCGCGTCGTCTTCCAGGCTCTTCCTCCCTCCTCGTAGCCCTTTCTTGTTTGTGTGCTGGTTATTTATTTATTTGTTCTTTTTTGGATATAAAAGGAAAATTGGCTATTTATTATTTAATTTCTCTCATTTCCATTCGGCGCTCCAGCCCTTGTTGAGGAGTGGGAAGAGGGCCTCGACGATGGCCTTGGGGCCGCACAGCATCGACCTGGCGGTGAGGTTCAGCTGGTCGGTGACGGCCGAGGTGGCGGTGGGCGAGATGCACACGCCGCCGGCCTCCTCGATGATGATCGACGCCGCCGACACGTCCCACGCGTGCACGCCCCACTCGAAGTAGCAGTCCAGACGGCCCATCGCCACGTCGCACATCAGGGTGGCCGCTGCACCACCGATGATGAAGAAGAAGACTGAGTTCAAGGCGAGACCCCACAAGCTCGCATGGCGTAGAGGGCGCCGTACCGGAGCCGGTCATGCGGAGACCGCGCACGTTGTGCTCGAGGAGGACGCGTACGTTGGCCAGCATGAAATCGGTCACCTCGCGCGAGCGGCCGTAGCCGATGTTGGTGGACACCACCGCCTGGCCGATCTCGGGGGCGCTGGAGACGCTGATGGGCTTGCCGTTCAGGAACGCACCGCCGCCACGGATCGCTTTTATAGGGACGATGCGTGAGGCACACACACACACACACACACACACACACACACACACACACACACACACACACACACACACACACACACACACACACACACACACACACACACGCACGCACACACACGAGCAAACGTTCACCTGTGTACTTCTCCTCGAGCACGGGGTTGTAGACAACGCCGACGACGGTCTGCTTGTTGATAGCCAGACCAATGCACACCGCCACGAACGGATATCTGCACCACCCAGCCAAAAGGGGTCAGCACACAACACACACCGGGAGAGGGAAGGGAGTATTTCGGGCGTATACGTGTGCACGAAGTTGGTGGTGCCATCGATGGGGTCGATGATCCACGTGGGTTCGTCCGACAGGCGCTCCTCGCCGGCCGAGCCGCCACTCTCCTCGCCGAGGAAGCAGTGCTCCGGGAAGGCCTCCTTCAGTATTCCGATGATCGTCTGCACACACGCCACACGCGCGTAAGATGTGGAGAGTGAGCATCGTGCGTGTGTCGTGTCATAGCATGTCGTGGAGCGTGTCTGCTCTGCTGTGTGCTGTGCGTGTGGGTGCAGTGGATACCTTCTCGGCAGCGACGTCGACTTCGGTGACGAGGTCAACAGCGCTCTTCTCCTGCACCAGCTTGTCTTGCTGCACAGACAACGTACCACCAAAAAACAACTGTGAGTCTACGCGGAGTCCCACCCAAACCAATCTCATCTCTTCATCCATCTCCGGAGAGGGGGGGGGCAATACCGCGCTGTGGAATCGCTCCTTCACGAGCAGACCTGCGGCGTCGGCCGCCTTGAGAGCAACTGGCCGGCGAGCAATGAAGAAGATTAATCAAGGTCATGTTTTTGCGCGCGTGCCCTTCAATGTGAATGTGGAACTTTTTTGATTGGGGTACCTGCGAGGTAGCGCTGGAGGTCGGCTGTGCTGTGAGAGGTCATTGTTGGTGGTTGGTGGTTGGTGTTGTACCGAATATAATAATATAAATAAAAACAATATTTATTACACGTTTAAATATTAAAATAACCTGCCGCGTCAGGTCGTGCCCACGGATTTAGTGCAGACATTGCCCACGCCGCGAGCTTTGCGTCGCAGCCAAGTTGGCGGCAAGTTGCCGCAGGCTCGCGCCTTGGGTGTGTTGTGTGGAGTGTCTGCAATCAACGGGGGGGGGCGGGAATGAGCCGGTGCTAGTGTCCACACGCGAGGGGGACACCCTGGGCGGTGGAGTGCGGAGTGAGGCCCGTGATCACCAACCGGAAGCGAGTGGTGATCAAGCTTATCTCTAGATAGCTTGCAACACACGTGCAGCGGGGAAAGTCCGACCGAGACGGTCGAGGTGAGTGGTCCACTGTTGCGCCGTGTCTTTGCCAAAGTTAGCACCTCACAACGCCCCCACAAGGGGTGGCCACGCAGAGCGTAGCAATCGTTGTCCAACGCGAGGCCCTATACCGACGTTGGGGACCAAGTGTGAACAAGTGTGCGCAAGTGCCCCACACGACGCCATTAGGGCGGGCCCGTGCGGGCTGGGGATACCCCTCCCCCCCACTTGGTCCCCAGGAAAGGCAAGCCACCCCTCCAGAAAGGAAGAGAGGCCAAGAGCGAGGGACTTGGTTGCTATGCCGACTCGGGGTTTTTTGCCGACAATTACGAGAAGCTCATACCCGTGTTGCGATCACCGCCCGTACGGGCTAGACGCACAACAACACCACCAGCAGCAGCCATCAGCAAGCAGCAGCAGGAAGGTGCAGGAGCAACGCCCATCAACCAACGCAGCGGGGCAAGGCAGGCGAACCAAAACAACGCGCGCGCGCGGGTGAAGGAGCCGCACGTGACGCACGTCTTCGTCTTCTTCTTGCGGGCTTGCGAGCCAGGCGCGTTGGGATGGGCACATGTGCTGGCCCGTCGACCGACCTACGACTCTTCGTCATCTTGGTCGGCCTCTCGCTGCTCGTGTTCGTGATGGCGCCGCCCATATTCAGCCTGTTCGGTACCTCAACTTGCCCCTTCTTCATCTTTCTTCCTTCCTCTTCTTCTTCTTCTTCTTCTCGGTTTCTCATCCCAGAAACGCGGTGACGTTCCGAATAGCTTCTAAGATGAAAGCTGTGCCGCGACAAATCTTGTTCGGATGTTGTTGGATCACGGCATTTTTGAAGATGGAAGTCATTACCTTGAAGATGGGGACTGACACAATGATGGGGTGGACGGGTGGATGGGTGGAGCAGGCAACGAACGGTTCCTAGATGAGGCCATCGTGCCAGGGCTTCGATGGCGGGCCGAGCTGCGCACCGAGCCCGAGGGCGCCTACGAAGACATCTACCCCTACAACAACGACAACAGCGACGACAAGGACCAGTCTGCCGGCTACTCGCCGGGTGATGAGGAGCCCGCCTTCGATGACGAGATGGGGGGCCTCAAGCGACGACTGCCCACGGCCTCGCAGGCGCCCATGAACTGGGAGCAGCTGCTCCTGGGCGGGGCCGGCGCCTCCAGCCGCCGGGCGCTGAGCCACTTCCAGTTCCAGTTCCACCAGCCCGTGCCCGATGACGTCCTCCACGCCTTCCACTTTGCGGTACACACACACAGACCCAGTCGATAGCGAATGTGTGCGGTTGCGTGCGTGTGCGGCGTGAGCGGTTGAGTGTGTGTGTGCGGTGCATGCTGATTGTGAGTGTCTGTTGCGTGTGCGTGAAAAGGGCCAAGTGGTGTCGGCCCACTTTGAGGAGATGCAAGTGCCGGTGCGCGTGGCGGTGGACTGGGTCCCGCTCGAGCGCGAGGTGCTGGCGCACGCCGGGCCGACCGCCTTTTACAAGGTGGCCTCCCCCTCCGGCCAACAGAACGAGGCCATGGTCTGGCTGCCCAAGGCCCTCATGAACCAGCGCGTCCGCAACCCACCACCGTATGCCCTCCTTCCCCTCTCAGCTTAGAATTCTGGCCAGCTCACCACCCAACACACGACACACGACACACACACACACGAAACGCTACAGGGACTACGAGCAGCCGGACATGGTCCTCACGGTCAACTCGCTCGGGGCGTGGTACGCGGGGCTGAAAGGCGACGTGCCGCACGGGCACTACGACCTGGTGACGGTGGTGATCCACGAGCTGCAACACGGACTGGGCTTCCTGTCGATGGTTGGGCAGGGCAACAGCCTCAACGGGATCGAGAGCTTCAGCAAGGGCGTGCAGGGCGAGGCGTACATCTTCGACCGCTTCGTGCACGTGGTGGGCCAGGGCCACATCTTCTCGGCGCCGTCGGTGGTCCAGAACCGCGGCCTCATCAACACCACCATCAGTCTGGTCTGGGAGTCGCCCTCCTTCACCGACGAGAACAAGCCCAAGCTGTACGTCGGCCTCTGACTTACTCGTTGTCTATTGCCTGCCGCTCACACGACACACACGACACACGCAGGTATGTGCCGACGACGTTTGAAGGCAGCAGCAGCATCTCGCACCTGGACGAGGCGTCGTACCCGCCCGGCGCGCCGTCGTCCCTCATGACGCCGGTGCTGGCCAAGCAGGAGGTCATCCACAACGTACGTGCTCCAACAGAGGGAGAGAGCATACAGTGAGCACAGTGCTCGGAGACTGACCCGCACACGCACGCGCAACGAAAAAATACAGCTCGGGGGGCTGTTGATCAAGATGTACGAGGACATGGGGTGGCACATGCGCGACTGCACGCGCTACCGATCGTGTGGCTCCTGCGTGTCCAATCTTTGTCGGTGGTGCTACGATCCAATCACCGCAGGTTCGGCAACCATCCACACACGCACACACACGCACACACGCACACACCCAACACACCCAACACACGCACACACGCACACACCCAACACGCACACACGCACACACCCAACACACGCACACACGCACGCACACAACACACGACGCACAACAAGTGACGCACCGCACGTAGGCACAACACGCGTCCACAGTTATTCTAACGCGATTCCACCTTATTGCGCTACATAGAGGGCGAGTGTGGAGACCCAGGCGCGTATCCATTCTTTAACGCCGAATGCCTCCGACCCAACTCAACCGACGTTTTGGACGACGACTATTGCATGTTGGACGACGAGGCCGAGACCAAGCAATGGCCAGACTCGCCGGCGCCCGCAGCCGCCGAAACCACAGAGGTCGTGCCCCCTTCGATCGGGGAGAAGCGACCCAACGCCGGCGCCGATGAGGGGGAGGGGGTGGAGGGACGCACGGCCGTTGGGCCGCAGCATCGCACGCAAGATGACCAAGTGCTGGTGGACCAAGCGGCGAGGGCAGCGGGGCAGGCGGCGGGCGAGTCGTCGTCTCTCGACGTCGTGGTGGCCAAGGCGACCAACGAGTGCTGGGACCTGCTGGACTGCGTCTTCGTGCGTCAGCACTTGGCGACCACGCTCAAGGCGATCGGGCTGGCCCTCTTCCTCATGATCGCCGTAGTTTTGATCATTTATTTGTAACCTATGACCCGTGTTTTCAGCTGTAACGTATTGAATCATAAAACATATCAAGTGAACTTATTATCATCTCACATCGTGTACTCATCTCATCTCATCTCTCTCTTGCACGTTGCCAAGAGGGAAAATGGTGTGTAACTTTGTTGAGCTCTTAGGCGTACTCGGTCATGTTCTCCACTTCGGCGTGGCTCATGCCGAGGCTGCTGGGCGCCGTGGTGGTCTTGGCGGGCGGGGTGGTAGGGGAGGGCGGGTCCACGAGGTAATGCCCACTGTCCTCCATCTGGCTCTGCAAATCCAGGCTGATGCCCGACACGTACTCGCCCGGCTTGGGGGCGGCGTTCTCGGCCGGCTTCTTCTTCTTCTTGGGCTTGTCCTTCTTCGTCTTGTCCTTCGCCTTCTCGCTGCTGTTGTCGCCGTTCGTCTTCTTCTTTTTCTTGGTCTTCGTCTTGGCCTCGTCTTCGCCTCCGTCCTTCTCCTTCTTCTTTTTCTTCGGCTTCTTGGGCTTGTCCTTCTTCGCCTTCACCTCCGCCTCTCCGTTGCCCGCAGACTTATTGTACTCCGACCTGTAATGGAGGGGGGGGGTAAGCGAAAATGAAAACGAAAGCGAAACGCAAAGAACGAAAAGGAGCCGAGATGTACGCGTATTCGCCGGTCTCGGTGTCGTCGTATTGGTCTTCGCTCTCGACGACGAACATGTCGCGCGTGGTTTGGCCCAGCTTGTCATCCACGCTCTGCTGCTCTCGCGACGCCCGCAGTTCCTGCAGCTCGGCCTCGCTGATCTTGCCGTTGGGGTAGAGCTCCTCGAGCTTCTTGAAGATCTCGTTGAACGTGGGCCGCGCCTCCGGGTCGAACGTGAGGCACTTGCAGATGATCTCGTCGTACAGCCGCTTCGGGCAGAACTCGGGCCGCGACAGCCGGTACCCGCTGTCCAGGGCCTTGACCACCTGAAGGGGTGACATGCCCGTGTAGGGCGTCTGGCCGAACGAAAAGATCTCCCACAGCGTGACGGCGAAGCTCCACACATCACTCTTCGTGGTGTACTTCCGGTACTTGAAGGCCTCGGGCGC
>CDFC01060753.1:1465-12021 GCA_000826385.1 Acanthamoeba rhysodes | reverse complement strand
TGTGTGTGTGTGTGTGTGTGTGTGTGTGTGTGTGTGTGTGTGTGTGTGTGTGTGTGTGATTACAAAGGTGCATGTGATGAATGATCGATGCCGCGCAAGCGGTAGACAGTGCATACCCTTCTTGTCGTCGCAGGTGTTAATGACGCGTAGGTGAAGCTGATTGAGATCCTTCAGTTGCTGGTGCATTCGCCGAAACTCCAGTTTCGTCTGCGGACAGGACCGCGGTCAGCCACCAACACCGGCGGTTCCGTACAGGAGTGGCCGCAGCAGTAAACGGCACACAAGCGAGGAGAGTGAGTGAGTGAGTGAGTGAGTACCGCAATGCTCGGCGCGTGGGTAGCGAGCAGGTCGTCTTCCTTCAGAGACTTGCCGTCGGCGGTGAACAGCGCGTACTCGTCCTGCATTGCACCAACCACTGTAAGTTGGCTGACGGCCAACAACAGGAAAACGAGACCAAAACAAAAAATACAAATGCAAATGCAAACACAAATAGCAAATAGCAAACGCAAACGCAAACGCAAACACACAAATAATAAAAGGACGAGCGCGCATGTACCAGAGGGTGCTGGGCCGAGTCGGCGATCTTGCGCGTGATCTTGTGCACCACTTCCCACACAGTCGTGTCCTCCTGTGCTCGAGAGAACAACAGCCGGCTCAGATGCACCGCGCAACCGCACGCACGCGCGCGTGGAGAGAGAAACGTGCACTGTACCTCGACGCGCTGCGTATAGCTGGATTGGTTGTCGCGAATAGAGATCTTCACCAGCTGCGGCGGCCCGTCGGGCAACACCAGATCCAATTCGTCCTGCAAACAAAGTCGTGTTTCACACATTAGCGTGTGCGTGTGTGTGCGTGGTGCGTGTGCGTGGTGCGTGTGTGCGTGCGCGTGCGCGCGCGCGCGGCGGTGGAGAGCTGCGGTACTTCGTCGCGTAGGTTGTAGGAGGCAAGGGTGCGCTCGCGGTAGAGTAAGAACGGCGAGCCGCCTTCGTTGCTCCCGCTCGCCAGGCACAGGAAGCGCCACGGCTTCCGTACGGCCTCCTCGAGCGACGTCCCCTGATCGCCGCCGCCGAATGCCGAGATCGAAGAGTTCGACGAAGAGAAAGGCGATGGCGACGACGACGAAGAGAAAGGCGAAGACGACGACGAAGACGAAGTCGAAGACGACGAGGTCAAAGTGGTGGTGGACGAGGCGGGCGGAGGTGGCAGCGCGGAGAAGAGCCGGCGCACGGTCTGGTCGACGGCCTCTTCGACGGTGGAGGCCGGGGTGAACTGGAGGCGGATGCCCACGTCGCGGTCCGGGCAGTAGACGTTGAGCAGCACCAGCGGCGGCGCCGAGGCCACGTCCGAGGCCGAGAGCGCGGACGAGAGCGAGTTGGTGGCCAGCGATGATGATGAAGAAGAAGACGACGATGAAGACGACGATGAAGACGACGATGAAGACGACGATGAAGACGACGACAAAGGTGAAGGCGATGACAGAGGCGAGGAGGAGAGGTAGCAGGGGTCGTGATGGTCCGCGCGGCGTGTGGGGACGGAGCCCGCGGAGGAGGGCAGATGCGACGTGGATCTGGATGAGTCGCTGGAAGAGGAGGCGAGAGGAGAAGTGGAAGAGGAGGAGGAGGAGGAGGCGGCGGCCATGGCCATGAAGCTGGTCGAGGTGGAGGGCAGGGACGAAGAGGAGAGGGAGAGGGATGAACGCGCAGATGAAGAGGGCGATGAAGATGATGAAGATGATGATGGATGCATTCTACGTTCGGCCGGGCTGCGGATGATGATGGAGTCGCGCTTGCCCGGCTGGGCGCGGCTGGCGCTGCTGGGCGACAACGAGGGGATCGCAGATACGGAAGTCGATAAGGATGACGATGAGTGGGTGGGGCTCAGGCCTCCATTTTGCCAGGACATGGCCTGTGTCGGTGATCAAATTTTGAATCGAATCAATGCTATTCGATTTGAATCGTCGGTCAATTGTCCGCGAGCGCGAGAGGAGATGCAGAGCTTGGTAGAGCCTCCCGTTCTCTAAGGGTCGCAGCGATGAGGGAGAAGAAAGATGAAGAGAAAGAGATTGAGCTGAATCGATGATGTGTGGTAACTTTGCTGTTCGGATGTCGAAGCGGTCAGCAAGAGAGGGCGGGGGCAGCGACAGTGCGGCCTTTGGGCCCCGTCGTTCGTCGCTTGGGAGCAGATGAGTCGGAACACTCCCTTGTTGTTGTGTGGCTGGCTTCTTGTTCGTTTATTGTTCGTTTTCAATTTTGTACTTCCAAATTTTGGCTGTGTCTGTCAGCAAAAGAAAAATTGCTTCAGCCACACAACCTCAAACCACCCTCAAGGCCATCAGGGCAGCTGCTTGAGTGAGTTATGGCCTTTATGGAATGATCACTCTGTCAAGGAAGCTGCCCTAGTGACCTGGCTGGGGCTCAAAAATGGAGAAACTTGAATGAGATCTTCTCTTACAAAGCCTGTGGGTTGATGGGATGAGAAATGGGAGCAAGGGGTAAGGCAGAAGAACTGTGTGCCTGTCTCCTCAGGCAACTTAGAGATGCACCACAAGAAAACAACAATATTATTCTGCAGGAAATGCAACAGGAAAAAATATTTCTTGCCTGCCTTCACTCCTACGTAGCAACACTGGGGGACGTGGCGAACGAGAGGAGAAGAAGGAGAAGGAGATCCAGAACAAGAAGAAACACCAACGACTCGTTTCTTAGCACCATCGTTGGAGCAACCTCCCCCATTTCCCTCGAATCGGCTCCATCTTAAATTAATAACAAACAGGCCCTCTTCTCCTCCTCTTCGCTTCCATCTCCCGAGACGAAATGCGAGCCCAACAACCGCCAGGGCTCCAGCCTCGCCGCGCCTCTGCTCCCACAGGCCAGAAGCTCTTTCATGGCCCCGAGATCGACGACAATGAGATTAAATTTTCGACCAAGCTGGGCACGGGCTGCTTCGGTACCGTGTGGAAGGGCGCCTGCTTCCAGAAGGAGGTCGCCGTCAAGATCCCCGTCGTTCAGAATCTCAACCGCGAGCAGCTCGCCGCGTTCCGTAAGGAAGTCGAAATCATGAGGTACTTCCCCCCCCCTCCCCTCACGCTGCCGCCTGGGCGTTGTGGCGGTAATGAACTGCAATTAAATCAAAAATGAATGGCCATCGGCGTGTAGTACCAACCACCATCCCAACATCATCTTGTTCATGGGCGCCTGCACGGTTCCGGGAAAATTCAAGATCGTCACCGAGCTCATGGACACCGGTACGTGTGGCCCACGCCGTGAGTCACGATGATGATTCGAGCACTGTGACTTGTCTTCCTTCTCACCACACTCGCACTCGGTGGCCACTGCGCGCGTCTGCCAGACCTGGAGACTCTTCTCCACAGCGACGTGAGCTTGAGCCTCTACGAGCGCATGAAGATGGCCAAGGATGCTGGTGCACTACCGCACACGCACACGCACACTTCTTTCCTCTCCTCTGGAAGAGCACTCACCTCATGTTTGCCTTGTGGTGGTGGCATGCACGATGCGCAGCGCTGGGCATGAACTGGCTGCACCACTCGACCCCGACCATCATCCATCGCGACCTCAAGGTGCGTTCAGTGTAAGCCGCCCGTTCCGTTCTTGTTCCGGCGGGTGGAGACTCACGACATGCACGCCGCTCCATGGTCATCACCAACAGACGGCCAACTTGCTCATCGAGAAGACCGCCAACCTCTACCGCGTCAAGCTTTGTACGTTCCCTCGTCTGTGCAGTTGTCTAGTTCAAATTTCATTCGTTGTGCGGTCATTTTTGGGCTGTAATGGATGGAATTTGAGTTATGTGTCATACACACGCGGACCGCGGCGTCGTGGCTGACGATCAGTGGTGTGGCGATGAATTGGTGAATCCAGGTGACTTTGGTCTGAGCGAGATCAAGCCGAAGGAGCGCGCCTGGCTGCAGGACCCGAAGAACGGCGCCAAGGGAACGCCCCTCTTCATGCCTCCCGAGGTGATGATGGGCCAGCCCTTCGATGAAAAGTCGGACGTCTACAGGTACCCAACGCAGCCCACGGTAGTGGCTGGTGGTGGTGTTAGAGGGTGTGGGTGCTGATCCGGTGCATCACAGCTTCGGTATCGTGCTGTGGGAGATCCTCACGAGGAAGGAGCCGTTTGCGCACTACGACGACTACGACGAGTTCACCGAGGCCGTGTGCGACCGTCACGAACGGCCGCCCATTCCCGACAACTGCCCGCCTTCTCTCCGGCGACTCATGGAGGCCTGCTGGTGCGCTTACAACTACCCTTCGCTCCTCCCTTTCAGGTCCAATTATGAACAAGGGGACGAAGGAGACGAAGCACTTGGTCGAGGAAAATGTAATGTTAACATTTTGCTGCGCATCGTGGTTAGGCATCCCGACCCGAGGAAGAGGCCCAACTTCGAGGACATCAACAACCACTTGGACATCATCCTCATCCACGCGGCCATCTATGACGAACAGGTACCCGCCACGTTCACACCTTTTCTTTTTGTTATTCTCTTCTTCTTCTTCTTCTTCTCTCTAGTCTCGTGTGCGTGTACTGACTCGGCTTTTGCCTCGTCTCTCCTTGCAGGGCCGTCGCTTCTGGCAGGAGAACTTCATCCGGATGGAGGAGGCCGAATGGGACAACTTCGTCGAGGCCTTCTACAAATTCCTCAGAATCGATCGCCCCGAAGACGACGTCACTCCCGACGAGGTGTGTGTCGTGTATGCGCGTGTGTCGCGTCGCATGCGCATGTGCATGTGCTGAACAATGCCTCGTTTTTCCCAATCACTGATGACCACACGTGTGCAGGTGTCTCCGTACCTGTTGGTGGGGACCGGCGGCAACCTCTCGGCCTCGGGCGAGTTTGAGATTAATGCCGGCGACGCCTCCCAGAAGTTCGCCGAAGACCATGTGCCGGCCAACGAGATCCTGAACCTGCGATGCCTCAAGACCTTGCTGGTCAACCACGACAACAAGTCGGGCGACAAGAAGGGCTACGTCAACGTGGAGCGCTTCGGCAACATCTTGAACTGGTTCGGTCCTCTCATCAAGAAGAAGGATCTCACTCCTTTCCTCGACGCCGTCCGCGAGATCCTCCAGGAGGCTTGGTTCCACGGGTATCTATTCTTTGTGTTCTGTGTGTCGTGCGATCGTGTTCTGATGGCTTCATGAACGCGTAGTGATATCGAGACGGGCGAGGCGCAGAGACGGCTCAATGGCCAGGGTGCGGGTTGCTTCCTGGTGCGGTTCTCGACCAATCCTTCCCACCCTGGCTGCTTCACCATCTCCAAGGTGTCCGCCAACGGCAAGGTCGCCCACATCCGTACGATCTTCCCCGTCTTGACACGCACGCATGACACGACACGACACGCACACGACACGACGCACCACCGCCCACGCAAACACGACGCACACGCCAGCTGATCCTGCTCACACGATCGTCGTGTTGCGACCAACAGGCATCAGCCACTCGGCGGAGGGCTTCAGCGTGAACGACGAGCACACGTATCCCTCGCTGCCGGAGCTGGTCGAAAAGCTCTCCAAGGCGCTCGATCTGCGCTTCCCCTGCCCTGGCTCGCAGTACAGCCAGCTCTTCTCGGCCGGCGGCAGCGTCGATCTGGGCGGCTACGTCAGGTACACCGGCGACGACGACTACTCCCGGGGCGGCAGGAAGTGAGTCGCCTTTCGCTCGCCGGCAGCACCACCAGCCAACAGCCAAAGGCCCCTGATGCTGCTGCTGCTCACGCGACGCGCCACCAACACTGCAAGTACCGCCCCCCAACCCAACCCAGCCAGGCGCGATACCCATGGGGGATGATGCATTGATGTATTTAGACACACACGTTTTGATCAACTGTCGGACGAGGGAGATGACACACGCATGTGGCTTCACCCAAGCACACACGCACACACACGCAAGTAAACCCCTCATTGTACCAGTATGTGCATGTCTGTGCTGGTGTCTGGAAATTGTCCGGCGCGGAAAGAACGTAAAACCTCGACATCGATTTTTGTTTTTTGTGACAAGAGAAGGATTGCAGGAAAGAGGACGCAGATAGAACGTAGAGCAAGAAGTGGTAGAGCTTGCCAAAAGCGCCTCTCCTCTCCTCCTCTCCTCTTTTCTCTCTCCAGCCATCTCAGGCAGCAATTTGGCCTTTTTCTGAGTACGTGTGGCCTTGATCCCCCCCCCACAATCCCTTCTCTCAAGGGCGACGTAGGCCTATCTATTCTTTTGTGGCACTTTGCACTTTCATCTGTTAAGGGGCGCAACGATTAGTACATTAATTGAATTTATTCAGTCCTAGTGCCTTTCTTCCTGGGCGCGGTGATTCGATCTCGCTCACCCTCCATCTTCTTATTTCACACCTGTAGGTGCTCGAGCCACAGTCGCCCTCATTTAGTCAATACGTTGCGCAACGTTAATCTCGAGGCAGCTGCCAGCTCGCGGAAACGCAAGGCTCCATTCGACTACTGCGCTGTAGCGAACGGTTCCGAAGAAGAAGACGCAGAAGTAGAAGCGGTCTCAGGGGAGCAGAAGGAAGAGGAGACACGAAGGAAGGCAGCGAAGAGGCAGCATCTCATAATCGAAAAGGAGACAGCGACAGAAACTCCATCTCATTCACGCGAGGCCGCTACATCGCCGTCTCTGAAATCGAACAGCATCGATTCGTCTGCACAGACCCCCTTGAGATCGGTCGAAAGAATAATGAGTCAAGAGACAGGGAAGGAGAGAACGTGGCCCGCCCTCATCGGCAAGGGCGGCAAGCCCATGTCGCCGCGAGGCAAGCTCACGAAATCGGGCGGTGGCAGTAATGGAGGAGGCGAAGGCTGTGGCGGCGATTCCATGAACACCGAAGAGTCGCCACGTAGCGACACCACAACATCTCCTCGAGGCGGACTCCTCGATTCCCTGCAAGGGGGCGCAGGATCTTCATCTTCATCCGCAGCAGCCTCTGCGGCCAAGCCCAAGCCCGACCTGCGCGCGCGAGCGCTCATGAGCCACAAGAAGATGCAGGAGCAGTTCAACCCCAAGAAGACCGCCGCCTGCGCCGCCCTGTCGACCATGGCCGGCCGCCTGACGCGGGACGAACTGGCCGGCCGCGCTGTGGTGCTCGCGCTCGACCTCGCCGAGTCCCTGCACGGCCGACGCCCGACTCTGGCCGAGGTGCGGCTCATCGCCGACATGCTGCGCACGCTGCGAAGCCAGCAGCAGGCGCGAGACGGCAGCCAGCACGACCGACGAACAGCAACGGAAGGTGGTGGTGGTGGTGGTGACGGTGACGGCGACGGCGACGGTGAAGACAATGCGAAGAAGAAGGAGGAGAAGAAGAAGAGCAAGAAGAAGGACAAGATGGACACCAAGGAAAAGAAGGACAAGAAGAAGGACAAGAAGGCGGACAAAAAGACTGAGAAGAAGGAAAAGAAGGAGAAGAAGGAGAAGAAGGAAAAGAAAAAGGAGAAGAAGCGGCGGGAGAGCGAAAAGGCCTCGACGACGACGACGACTACGATGACGGCCTCGACGGAGGACGGCGGTGGTGGCAGCGAGAGCGGCATCGGCAGCGGCATCACGAACGGCGCCGGGACCGTGGCGGTGTTGGGTGGGCGACTCGAATACACGGAAGAGACGAAGGGCGAGAACGAGGCCGCGCTCACGCTGGCGACGGCTGACACGCTCAAGCTCAAAGAGCTCGTACACGCCCACCTCAAACACGCGTTCTCCTCCACCCTTCCCTCTCCCGGCCGATCGCCCCGTCCCGATGATCAAGTCAAGGTGCGCATCACCTGCCACACGTTGTATGCGTGTCATGTCGTTGGTCGTGTCGTGTCGTTGTTTCGTGTCTTACGCTCACGCACAGAGTCCGAGCGCCATGCCATGGGGCTACGAGATTCATGCCAAAACGGACAAAGGTGTGCGAGACGCCAACGAAGACACATACCTGGTCATCGAGGTACCTTGAGCTGCCTCATCTTGTGACGCGACGCACGCGACACACTATCGCGCACACATCTAGTCCTGCCCTTGGCCACTCACACGGTGAGAACCTCTCTTCAGCATTACAACGACCTCTACGCTCTCAAGAACGCGCCGCCACAGATCTACATCGGTCTCTTCGACGGCCATTCGGGCAAAGAAGCCGCCGAGTACTGCCGGTACGCAGTGACCACCTACCTCTTTGTCGCTGCGCGGCCTTTGTGTCGACACAAACCGCGTCTCACTCCGTCCAACGCACCACGCCCTATAGGACGCAGCTGCACATGTCCATCGCGCAGGAGCTCGACTCGATGGAAAAGGAGCACGACGAAACGGCGCTCAGAAATGCGTTTCTTCGAGCGGACAAGATTTTCATCGAGAAAGCCACGTTCATGGGTAAGCGTCGTGTCGCGTCTTGCGCGTGCCGTGCCGCGTCGTGTCGTGCGGGCTGACCGTACCATGTGGCTGACGACACAGGTTCGAATGACGGCTCCACGGCCATGACCGCCCTTTTGCGGGGAGATCGCCTCATCGTGGCCAACTGCGGCGATTCGCAGGGCATGCTATGCCGAAAAACATCCACGGGCGGCACCGAACTACTATCAGTACTGACCCCCTCACGACACGACACCACGACGCAACTCTGATATCGTGCCGCTTTCGTTCTTTCGTTCCCTTATTTACTTTAATTCGCAGATATGCACGACCCAAAAGCCCAACCGAGAGGACGAGAAGGAGCGGGTGAAGAACGCGGGCGGTACCGTGGTGTGGTTCCACACGTGGCGAGTCAACGGAGTGCTCGCCGTGACCCGCTCTATAGGCGACCGACTCCTGAAACACATCATCATCCCACAACCCGAGGTACGCTTCCCCTCGTGCGACACACGCACACGCACTACCGCCGCACACTCGCAGGTACACTCACGACACGCATGACACAGATCCAAGTGACACAGCTGAGCCCGGACGACGAGTTCATGGTGCTGGCCACCGACGGACTGTGGGACTACATGACGGAAGAAGAGGTGGCCACCTTCATCCGGACAGCCGCGCAGACAAGGCCCAGAGAAGAGGTACCCATCGGGCCCACGGCCTTGTGTGTGGTGTCAGCTGGAGCGAGTCTCACAAACCAACGTCGCTCTGATCGGCAGGTGAGTGGTGCGTTGGTCGAGCACGTCGTATCAGGAAAGAACAGCAAGGACAATGTAACAGTAATCATCGTATTCTTCGACCACTCTTCCTCTTCCTCGTCATCGTCATCATCATCATCGTCATCTTCTTCTGCAGCTTCTTCCGCCCCTTCACCCTCCGCATCCAACAGCCATCGAGACGACTGAGGACCTGCCTCTCCGCCCCGGCGACCTTTTTGCTGCCCACACTGCAACCATCACCACCATCCTCCTCACCACCGCCACATCACAGCCATCACAGCCACCACACCGCAGCCTACTGTATAGACTTACTTGTGTGCATGCCACTCTGGAGAAGCCACCGCAAGCCATCGACCGACCTTCACCGGCGGTGTTGACGACGACGACGCTCTTCTCTCTTCTTCGCTTTTGTCTCTCACATATTTATTTTCTATTCTCTCTTCTCTCTGCGACTTTTTTTACCTTTTGAAACAAAAAAAAAACAAATAACAAACAATCATTTGCACATTCATTTATTATTTATTATTACATTTAAAAATGAAAAAGGAGAAATGAAATAAATAGTGGATCGAAAAACAATTTAAAATTAAAGGCAGAAGAAGTGAAAGGAGGATGGAGAAGCGGCCGTTGGCGCCGGATGAAGCGCCGGAAGAGGATGAACGAAGGTCGTCGCCGTCTACCACACTTCATCACAGCTCGTCACGCGAAGATTTGCCGGCACTTCATCTTCATCTCGAAAATGAGGAGGTCCACGAACTCGACGAACGGAATCACCACAAAGAAGCTGCCTCGGCGAAGGCGGCGACCGATCGACACTCGCCGCCCACCGCTCCATCTCTCACTAAAGATGATGAACATGATGATGAAGACGGGCGCACTGGCGACGGAGGCGAAGGTGACGACGGCGACGGACTGGAGTTCGAGGGCAGCCAACTGGGCTTCGGCGCCGACGGAAACAGCGGCCGGAAGCTGACCCATCGCCAGCTGTGCGGCCTCGCCCTCTACTGGTTCGCCCGCAGCGCCTGGTGGACCGCCTTCACCATCCTCCTCCTCCCTCTCCAGGCACGTCGTGTGTCGTGTCGTGTGTCGTGTGTCGTGTGTCGTGTGTCGTGTGTCGTGTGTCGTGTGTCGTGTGTCGTGTGTCGTGTGTCGTGTGTCGTGTGTCGTGTGTCGTGTGTCGTGTGTCGTGTGTCGTGTGTCGTGTTGTGCGTGTGTCGTGTGTGTGCAGTTCGATGACGACAATGTTGATGGTGGCTAGGTGTTGGAGATTGCAGGGGACGAGTATAAGGGAACGGCGGTGGGCGTGATCACACTCACCGGCGGCGTCCTCTCCCTGGTGGCCTACCCTATCGTCGGCATTCTCAGGTTCTCCCTCCCCTCCTTTCTCTCTCTCTCTCTCTGTGTGTGTGTGTGTGTGTGTGTGTGTGTGTGTGTGTGTGTGT
>CDFC01060752.1:0-14457 GCA_000826385.1 Acanthamoeba rhysodes | reverse complement strand
ACGCACACGCACACGCACACGCACACGCACACGCACACGCACACGCACACGCACACGCACCTGATAAGGAGGGCGGCCTCCCTCTTGACAAAGGGTTGGCGCAGCTTGGGGGCGATGTTGGCCGCGTATTCGTCCTTCCACAGCTTCTTCTTCTCGGCGCGCCCCATCGACGCCGGCGCGCAGCCTTCGTCCCACGTCTCCCGCATCACGTGGCGCCACCACAGCCTGTTCTTCTCCTCCTTCGACGGCAGATCGTGCCAACTCCTTCTCACAGAGCCCACCACCACCACCAACGCCGATCACACAAGCGAACGACGACGAGCGTAGAATGATGAATGCCGGGCGATGATGATTTGGAATGAATGAATGAACGAAGGGGGGACGGTACGTGCAGATGCGCTCCACCAGGCATAGGTCGCGAGGGCGCAAATATTCAAAGATGCGCCTCAACGCCGCGAGCGGCAGCGCACTGAGAGCGTCCTGTCCCTCGCCCGGAGCTTGTAGTCCCATTTATGCCGGTTATCTTGTCCCAGATGTTTTCTTGATGTAATGGTTGGGCTCTGGTTCAACGGGGGGACGGGGGTGACCGTTGGTGGTGATGTTTAGGCTTGCATTTATCAAAACAATTGAAACGACAAAATGCCAAATCACTCGAGCGGACAGGAAACTTCTTCACGGACAAGAATTCGTCGTTGTCGACAACGCCATGTTTATCACCAAATCCTCTGCTGTTGGGCCGGCGTGAAGGGATGGCTGCAATTATATTTACATCTCTTCGGCTCCAATTATAATTACTTCTCGCCAGCAAAATCTCTTCCTACCTACACCTCGATCATCAATCATCGATACCCCGCCCCCCCTGTCCCCGCGGAGGGCCGATGTCTACGGTCGTCAGGATAGTTCATTGCTCGTGAAAAGTCGTCGGTTTCCGAGAGAAGAGCTCTCGGCTATTTCCGTCGGCAAGGTAACGTTGCTAGGCTCGGCGGTTGCGAACAAGCCACCCACTCCGCGACGCGCCGCGGTCCGCTTCGGCTCGAACTCCCGGCTCCTAAAAAGCACGACTTTAAGCCACTCGGTCATTCCCTCTTTTGTTGTCTTCTCGTTCACGCCCGTGTTGCACCTCCCAACCTCACCCGCGCGATCCGTCCATCACACTCGACCACGCCAAACCTCACCGGCCATCACCCTTCTTGCCACCCCGCACTCGCCGGCATTCACGCCGCCCAGCTCAAGGGCCCACACGCGCACTCGCACTCCCACTCACGCCCCGCACTCGCACTCGCGCTCACAGCAAGTAACTCATACTCTTGCGTGCCGGCACAACGATGCGACGACTCGCACAGAAGAAGAAGTGCCTCCAACACAGAGCTCTCATCGTCGCGTGGTACGCATTCATCCCCCCCCCGCCCACTTCCCGGAGTCACGTGTTTCTGCGGAGGAGTAGAAAAAGCTCTTAGAGGATAAAGTTGCTGTTGGTTGTCAAGGGGGCTGAGGCCAAAGCGGATTGGCCAGCTTTTCCCCGCGCATACTACGAAAGCTCCGAATTATGACAGAATTGAGACATTTTTCCTTCTTTAGGATATATTAATGATTTTTAAATTGACCTTTTTTGGCGTAACCATGTCGTGCTGGTGCTCGCCTCCAGGCTACGGGTCAACTACTGCCTCCAGGCCAGCGGCTCCATCGCCAAGCGCGACGTCTTCGTTCACTACATCGAACTGTGCCGGGCCAACAGGTACCGCGGTGCTGCTGTGCTGTCACACTGACGTCGCGCTGGTACTCACCGCAACGCGCAGGATTCAGCCATCGTCGGCGGCTTCGTTCGGCAAGATACTGAAGATGGCCTTCCCGACGGTCAAATGCAACCGCGTGGGTCCGCGCGGAGCCTCTAAGCATCACTACCGGTGCGCGGCAGGTCCCCTGTCGAGTGGCGATTGTAGTGTGTCCTTGCTCACCTCTGAGAACTATTCAACAGGGGCTTGGTGCTGCGCGACACGTACCAGCTGTCGCTCGAGAACGTTGAGCCGATCAGCGACGCCGCCATCGCCGAGATGATGAAGAACATGGAGGACAACGACAACAACGACGATGAAGAAGAAGATGACGACGACACCAACGGCGGTGACGTCCACAGCGCCGTTAAGTCCGAGACCTCCGCGTCGGCCTACGCCTCGCCCACCCAGCAGCACCATCAGTACCAGCAGCACCAGCAGCCGCCGCACAGCTACCTCTCGTCGTCGTCGTCGCCCTCAGCATCACCTCCGCCCAACCACCACTATCCTGGCTACGCCGCCGCTCAGTACATGCCACCACCGCCCGCGGCCTACGCAGCGTACCCGGCCCTGCCGCCGGCGTTATCTGGCGCGATCAAGCCGGCCTACATGCTCCCCCCGCCGGCGCAGCATGCGCACTACATGCCACAGCACGACGTCAAGAAGACCGAGTCCTTCTCGTGGATCTCGCCCGACATGCATGAATCTCGATCGAACCCTTGCGCGCAGCAGCCCCCGTCGCAAGCGGCCTACAGAGAGTGGGCCGAGAAGCGCGACCTGGTCGAGTTCTGCGAGCGCAACTTCCAGTCGCTCTACGACACGATTCTGCGATTCAACTGCGGCGAGGGCAAGGACCAGGTGCTGACCCACGTCGCCGACGCCTGGAAGAACCTGCGCCAATACACGCAGCACATGAACCTCTTCCCCGACGCGCCGACCAGCCGCGGCACGGGCGACCATGCGCAGGGCGAGGGGAAGCGAGACCAGGACGAGCGGTACAACCAACTGGGCAACGACGACGAGCTCAAGCGCAAGGCCATGCTCGATGTCGGCTACAGCATGCCGCACCACCAGCAGCAGTTCCACCAGCCACTCAGCGCCTACCAGCAGCAGCACCATCAACAATCGCAGCAGCACCAGCCCAACAGCAAGCGACCATACACTTCGTCGTCACCTCAGTCGTCGCACGGTGGTAGTGACCACTACGCCGCCGCTCCGCCTGCGCTCCCGCCTCCCTCGTCGTCATCGTCGGCGACGACCGGCAGCGCGCCGCCGCTGGTCTCCTTTTCGGGCAGCTCGTCGTCGCTGTCGCTGTCGTGGCTCAACTCCTTTCCCTTCTCCGTCAACAACTCGCAGTACCAGCACAGCCAGCCGACCCACTACACGAGCTACCGCACCGCCAATGGCGGTGGTGGTTGCGCTGTCCCTGACGCCGCTGCCGCTGCCGCCGCCTCCTACCAGCTCCCGGCGTTCGCCACGTCGGCCGAGGGGGCCCCCCACCACCGAGGGAGCCTCGAAGAGCTCGAGTACCGCTCCTTCGACTTGTGAAGGGCGCCTGCCGAGCCAAAGAGCAGAGCCAAAACAAATCTGTACATTTCGAATCCCAGTTTTTGAACGTGCAAGAGACCCACCGGTTCGGCCGAAAACCAATTTAGGACATTCAACATTCGCGTCATTCCCCAGGTCGACAGGAAAGAGGGTCGACAAGACGCAGGCAAACACAAACGCAGGCAAAGAGGACGAACCGGCAAGTATAAATAACGTACCTCGTCGATGCATACACATCCTTCTCTCTCTCTTCTTCTTCTTCTAATCGCTTCACCTCTACTGCCAAGTTACCCCACACCCAGCTCCGGACAACACACCCAACCACAAGGCTGCACACCATGGGCCGCCGAAAAAAAACCCTCAAGGCCTGCACGCCCTGTCGAACCGCCAAACGAAGATGCTCTCCGTACTCCCCTGCCCCTACCACCACACCGCCACCGCTGCTGCAGCCGCCGCCACACCAGGTGTGGCCGGTTCCTTCTTCCCACGCCTGACCCCACAATGTTGCAGGACCCGGCCCTGCGATAGATGCGTGCAGTTGGGACTGTCATGTGTCGATAGCGCGGAGAAAGAGAAGGGCGAAACGAAGCAGCAGCAGGAGGAAGTGGTTGCCGTTTCCCTGGCGGAGAAGATCGCAGCACGGACATCCTCCATCGATGAGATCCTACTCGGCAATCACCCACGTAAACCCCCCTCCCCTCTCTATTCCTCCCCATGGCTTCCCTAGAGAGCAACTCTGACGCACGCCAACACATGCAGGTCCGGCAGTGGTGGCAGCAGCATGCAAATTGGCCAAGCTGGAGCACCTCCTTGGCGAGGCTCGCCGCTCTGGAGCGGATTCCGGATTGGACTTTTCGGTACGGCATCGTGTTGCAGCCACCAAGGCCGGCCTTCCTCCCCTCGGCCCCTCGCCACCTTTCATGTGTGGTCTTGTCTCATTCTGTGTGCTGTCGGTGCCCGCCTATCATCACACAGAAGCTGGACCTGTGGCTCTGCTCGCAGAAGGAACGCGTGAGGGCTCTCTTGGACATTTCCGGTATGTACACTTTCATCTCAGGTCCTCTTGTCTTCTCATGCCTCCCTCCTCCCCAAGAGATCGACCCACCATTCAGGTGCCCTGTGGTGCTCCTCAAAGACCTTGAGGTCTCCGAGACGATCCTGGGCTCTGGCGCAGTGTGCGTGGTTTTGCAGGTATGTTTCCTCTGATTAGGGCTCCTAATGTACCCCTCGCTGTGCATGCCTAATGTTACCTGACATCCTGCAGGGGACCTACCGCCGTCTTAGTGTGGCAGTCAAAGTGCCCACACAAGCAAGCAGATTGGACCACATAAACCAGTTCCGCCGGGAGGCCGAGCTAGCTGCCAAGCTTCCTGTCCACCCCAATGTACACCGGAGCCTCTCCTGCACTGTGGTCCCGGCCAACACCCACTAACAACACACTGCACACATGGTTGCTCACCAGGTGGCCACGTTTTACGGTGTCTGTCCAGAGCTCGGGCATACTCTGGTTTGGGGGCTGTGCGCACGGGCCAGTGTGGAAAAGGTGCAGAGGTCAGGACTCCTTCCAGAAGATTTGCGCTTTCGCATCATTCTCGATGTTGCCGCGGGTATGGTTCCCTCCCTGCTCCCACTCCTGCTTTTGCTGTTCGTTGTGGTGTTCTGTTTTAGCAGTGAGGCATCTTTGCTTTTTGCTCCACCTGCAGGCCTGGCACACCTGCACGACCACAGCTTCGTCCATCGGGACATTGCTGCGCGCAACATAATGCTCGAGGAAAACTATGACGCCCGCATTGGGGACTATGGGATGTCGCGGTATGTCAGCTTATAGCTCTTGCCCATCAATCAATCCTTTTTGTTTGTTATTTTTCTTGTACGCCCGCCTCACGCAGAGCCACTAAACATCTCCGCTTGGTGTGCGTGGCCTTGGCGCAGGGCCATGAATGGCCAGAAGGGCATCACCACCTCTTCCAACTGCGGCACGTGGCATTGGACCAGCCCGGAGACACTCGCGTCACTTCGCTCAAGGTTGCTGGGCTACTCTGAACAGACGGACGTCTACAGTTTTGGAGCTGCCGCCTGGGAGGTACCACACGCTGCCACACCACCTCTTCCTCATCGCCCAACAGCGAGCACTCACGGCAATGGGCACATCTGTGGTAGGTTTGGACGGGCAAAGTGCCATTCGGCGACCTGGACCACGGCATTGCCATTGAGGAGAGTATGTGTTGCCGGCACCATTCAAGCTCAGTGGCTTTTACCGATCAGCTGACATGTCATTTGTGTGTGGCAGTCGTCAGCGGAAGGGCAAAGCTGGAGATACCCACTGACGCTCCGCAAGCCTTGCAAGAGCTCATGCGGGCCTGCACGAGCTATGAGCCCAACAGTCGACCCACCTTCCGCGAGATCGTGGCCCAACTTGAGTTGGCGTCCCTCTCCATGTGAGCACCAAAGTTTGTGTGGCCCGCGTCTGCTCTACTCTTCTTCTCGTTAACGTTTCATAAACTCGGCCAAAGGCACATGCACCACCTCAGTTCAGTCGGCCATGGAGGAGACCACCATAGCTTCGCCGCGCTCCACACACCTCCCGAACAAGTCGTCAGGTCTGTCCAAGGGAAGACGCTCTCGTCGCCTACGGTGTCCTCGGCGAGCCGCAGTGGCAGCGAACGGATTGCGCTTCTCGCACCACGAAGTACGAGCTCGATACGAAACGCCGATCTTATGGATGTGCGCGTTCCTCTATCGGCACGCCGAGCTGGTCGACTGTGGGCACCCCGGCAGCACTCCGGCATTGTCAACCCGTCGACCCTGTCACCGAGCAGGCGAAAGTGAATCGGGCAAGCAGGCCGGGCCATCTAGCCGCCGCCCTCAAGACGAGCCGGGGACAGGAACGAGTCTCCGCCGTGGTGCTCGCCGACCCGCATCTGGCCAACATCACTAAGTGAGCGAACCGGCACAGCCTCTGCCATAGTTCGACCAAAAACCAATTTAGCACAAGGCCGAAATCGTCTCTCGTCCGTCTTGGCATCATTTTATTAAATAATAAAAAAACAGATCCAACCACAAGAAGAGATGAGTGCGTGGACGAAATTGGAGCAGCGGTTCTTCGCCAAGTACCACGGAGTGGAGGGAGGGGTGCTCCTCAAGGGTCCGTTCTGGCAGAATCTCGCCCAGAAGTACCCCGTGTTCGGCAAGGTCAACAACGGTACCATTGGCACAATCTCTTTTCCGAATTCGGCCATTGCCTCCCCCCTCTAACTAATCTCATTGGCTTGATGCAGCACTGTGGGCCGCTCCCGCCTTCAAATGGGGTACAGGCATTCCTCTCTTGCATACGATTACTTTCATTCTTATTTATTTGTTGATTTAATGTTAGAAACATTGATTTAAAATTATTTTCAATTCGACTTCAAATAATTTAGCGGTACCGTGGTGTGTCTTGGGCAGGGCTTGCTATCGTGCCGCTGTACGGCATTCTTGAGGGCAAGCCGGCCGTGAAGGACCTCGACCTCAACCAGTCGCTCGCGCTCTCCCTCACGGGTCTGGTGTGGACCTACTACGGCTTCCTCGTCGTCCCCCGGTACGATGTCATCATCCATTCCCACCGTCATCGCGATGATTCTCCCTCCCGTGCGCCTGGCGCATGCGACGTATCGCACGCGACCATCAAAGCCGCTGACGTGACGTCGATTCTTTTGTATTATCAACACCAGAGCCGACTTGCTGATCGCTGTCAACGTGGCCCTTCTGTCCGTCAACGGCTACAACGTCTACCGTAAGATCAAGTACACACCCTCTTCACCTCTTCACCGCCGCCCTCCCTCCCCTCCCCCGCAATGCTGTTGGTGGACCTGACCGCGAGGGCGCTCTTGTGCGGCCTCCGCGTGCAGTTACGACAAGCAGGCGCAGGCCGCCCAGTAGCCGCACGCCCGCGCCTCCCTCTGTGTTTCTTTATTGTTTTTTTCGAATTACAAAACGCTGTTTCATTTCCGTTTTGAAGAAGAACTAAAAGTGGGGTGAGTTTCCTTTCACGGCAAGCTCGTGCGCCCTAGGGTGCTCGACTTATCCCCGCGGTGCGGGCTTCAGTGCAGGACGGGCGAAAGAAGCTGTTGACCAGAGCGGCAAGTGCCACGCTGCCCGACCATGAAAGGTAAAATTGTGACCAGTGCGCGACCCTTGCCCTACTTCAAACGGCCGTTGCGGAGCGAGACAGCGAGCGAGAGAGTTAACGAGCGAGCAAGCCTTAGGATCAGCGCCCCTCAGAGAGAGAGAGAGAGAGAGCGAAAGGAAGAGAGGTGTGTCTAGAGACGGAAGAATAGCCAGCTACAGGTTGGACAAATGGCGGACTCGTCGTTGATGACCATCGTGATTACGGGTACGGGAGGCGTGGGCAAGAGCGCCCTCACACTGGCCTATGTCAGCCACCACTTCGTCAGCGAATACGGTACCTTGCAGTCCCCTTCCCTCCGTGCGCCGATCGATCGAGAGAGAGGGGCCTCTATTCGATACACACTGACACTCGCTTCACTCAACAACAGATCCGACGATCGAAGACAGTCACCGTAAGCAGGTACTTGTCGACGGTGTCGTATCAGTGCTGGACATCCTCGACACAGCCGGCCAGGAGGAGTTCCGGGTATGAATCTAACCGCCCCCCCCCCAGCGGTGCGATGGAAACGATGATCGTCGGCTCATTACGCCCCCAACCCGCAACAGGCGATGCAGGATCAGTGGTTCCGAACAGGCCAGGGCTTTGTGTTGGTCTACAGTATCGCTGATCGTAAGTCGCTCGAGCACCTCTCCGAACTGCGCGCCAAGATCCTCAGGATCCAGGTTCGACCAGCGGCACGACACACGCACACGCACACGCACACAGCCGCACACCACAGCACACGTGTGAGAGACTGACAGGACGGGTTCCGTGTGGTGCGGCGCTCACACCGCCACGAGCAGGCCTGACTAACAGAATCCTCCCTGACAGGACTCGGAATCCGTGCCGATGGTCCTGGTGGGCAACAAGAGCGATCTTCCTGAAGACCAGCGCGAGGTGAGCCTCGCCATCGGCAAGGACCAGGCCTCCGCCTTCAGCTGTCCCTTCTTCGAGTCCAGCGCCAAGGTAAGGCTCGGCCGCTCGCACCCACCACACTGCCCTGACGGGAACCCATCGCTGACCCATGATGTTGTCCGTTGTGGTGGTCGTGGTCGTGGTTGGGCGCCACAGCTGCGCACGAACGTGGACGAGCTGTTCGCCGAGCTGGTGCGACAGGTCAGGAAGAAGTCGGGCATCTCCCTCGGCGGCAAGAAGAAACTGGGCAAGAAGTCTTGCCTCCTCTACTAGACAGAGGGTAGCAGGCAAGACGACGACGATGACGACGGATGCCGGTGGTCGCTGCGTTCGGCCGAGCTGTAAATACTGGTGGAGAAAAAATAAAATAAAAATTACGATTAGCACACAATAGACAAAATCATCAAGATGGCGTCGAATCAAGTGATGAGCCCCGCCCGCAGGAAGTGGACCCAGTTTGTTGGCACCGTCGGCGCTCGTACGTGCTACACCACGCGTGAGCTCACAGATGACGATGATTTTCGCCAGTTACTTCATTCATTTTCCATTTTCAATTCATTCATTTTAAAATGTGAACTCATCTATTTTAATTATTTTTCCCCCACAGTCGCCAACTGGGGCATCCCGCTCGCGGTACCATCCATTTTCTTGAGATGTAATTTTTTATTTTTACTCTGCTTTTAATCCTTTCTCAAACGTTTTTATTCGCACCCAAGGCTATTTCGAACATCTACAACCAGCAGGACCCCAAGAAGATCGACCCTCGCATGACCTCGGGTACCTCCAAAACGCCAGTTGGCCGCCACAGCTCGCTCTCGCGAGACTCGGCGTGGTGCAGCTGTTGGCCGTGGCTAACCCTTCTGCTTGATGGCTCGGCAGCGCTGGTGTTCTACAGCTTCCTGTTCATGAGGTGGTCGCTGGCCATCACGCCCGCCAACTACCCGCTGCTGGTCTGCCACGCCTCCAACGAGGTTGTCCAGCTCGTCCAGCTCGGCCGCTGGGCCAACGCGTACACTCACCCGCCTTCCCCTGCCCCACCCTCGCGCCTCCTCCGCTGACGAATTCCGTGTGTCGTGTCGTGTCGTGTGTCGTCGTGTGTCGCGTGTGTCGTCGTGTGTCGTCGTGTGTCGTCGTGTGCTCGCGTAGTACATGGGGTGGGGAGAAGAAGGACGAGGTCAAGGCCGAATGAAGCGACTTTTCCCACTCGACTGTTCTTCTTGCGGTCGTCGCGGTGCTCGACTGAAATGCACCTCCCCAGCTTCTTAATTCCTTAGATTATTTATTTTTAATTAGTAATTATTCATTTATGGGATTGACGCGTCCGTTGGTGGAGTTGTCGAGGAATGGTAAGAATGCGTGTGACACTGGGACTTGTCAAGTTCGCTCGCAACACATCAACCCCCCCGCCCAGACGATCGAAGTACCCGTACCAGCACATCCGGTCCCAGGCCAGACCCACCGCACCAAAGGAGTTAAGGTCCTTCTCCCCCATACCTCCCCTCCTTGAGCCTTCAACCCAATCTCATATAGCCCCTCCCCCCATCATAATCTCATCATCTCACTTTCTTGTCTTCTTTGTCTTCTTTGTCTTCTTGTTCGTGGGCGGCTGTTGTTTTTTGAGAGAAGTGATTATCACACCGGAAGGGGAACGAGATGTCGTCCAAGCCCAAGCTCAAGAGCACGTCGTCGCGATCGATGCGCGAGTTCTACCTGGTCGACAACAACAAGGAGTCCAAGGAGAAGAGGGCAGCCGCTGGCGGCGGCCTGAAGTCGGGCTCCACCGCCGCCACCAAGTCCGACGCACATCCACCAGCGGCACCGTCACCTTCATCTTCGTCTTCGTCGCAGCAGCAGAAGAAGGAGGGGAGCGCCATCATGTCATCGGCAGCGGCGCCCAGCAATGGCGGCAATGTCGCTGGGGCTGACTCGGCGCTGTCGGCCTCCTCCTCCACGCTGCCCAGCCCTGACGACGGCGGCAGCGGCATAGGCAGCGGCATCGGCGGCGGCGGCTCGCGGGTGAGCGAAGGGCGCAAGATGATGGCCGCCAGCTCGACCAAGATGCGAAGCACGTCAAGTCGCAGCCTGCGCGCCTGGGCACTCGGCGACGACTCAGCGAACGGCGGCGGTAGCGGCGGCAACGGCGCGTTCGCGATGCTTACCAAGTCGCTCAAGGAGAGGGACGCGACGGCAGCGACAGCGACTACAACAACCGGAGCGCAGAAGTCGAAGGAGGAGAGTGAGAAGGAGAACGGCACCGAGGCCGAGGGCGGTACGGGCGTGGCCAACCGCCTGCGCATGCTGGCCAACGCCTCGGGGGGAGCGCCCACCCCATCCGCTCCGTCGCCTGCGTCGGGGTCGTCGTCGTCTTCGGCATCATCTTCAGCGGCTGCGCCCAAGGAAGACGGTAAGAAGGCGAGGAGCACCTCGAGCCGCAGCCTCAAGCAGTACATGCTCGAGAAGGAGAAGCCTTCATCGTCATCGTCATCGACAGCGCAGGACCAGAAGAAGGGCGGCGAGGTCGACGGCGGCGATTCCCGATCGCGTTCGAAGACCTTCAAGTTCCTCAGTAGCGTCGGCAGCAAGAAGGAGAGGGAGAAGGAGAAGAGCGAGGAGAAGGAGGACGAGAAGGCGACCGCACGGATGAAGCGGACGACGAGCTGGGGCCGCAAG
The DNA here is from genome assembly GCA_000826385.1 of Acanthamoeba rhysodes. NCBI lineage: Eukaryota > Discosea > Longamoebia > Acanthamoebidae > Acanthamoeba > Acanthamoeba rhysodes. Next base: position 3,405 of record CDFC01060752.1, on the reverse strand, counting down.
GAGGCCGATAAGGTCAAGTCGGTGGTCAAGGCCGACAGCAAGCCTAAGGTCAAGTCGGCGGCGGTCGAGGCCGAGGCGGGCTCGCTGCGCGGGAAGGAGAAGGAGAGGGAGAAGAGAGACAGGGAGAGGGAGAGGGAGAAGGAGAGGCGAACGAAGCCAGGCGGGGCGGATCGACTGAGCGTGGAGATGAGCGGCGGCCAGGGCTCGGGCGTAGGCGCGAGGGACCCGGGCTCGGGCGGAGGCAGCAGGTCCTCGAGCGGCATGAGGGACCCCGGCTCGGGTGGCAGCGGCGGCGCGAGCCCCAAGCCGTCCGACAGTCTCGGGTCCGCGGGAAGCGGCGTTGGCAAGAGGTCGGGCGGCAGCGGCAGCGGCATTGGCAAGCGCCGCTCGGGCGAGTTTGTGCCGAAAGATCCGGGCAGCTGCGGCAGCGGCGGCAAGAGCGGCTCGCCTCGAGAGCCCGGGAGCAGTGGCAGTGGCGGCAGCAAGAGATCGAACGGCAGCACCACGACTCTGGAGGTGCCCGGGGCGAAGGAGTCCTCGAGCCACATCAGCCGGAGCCCGCGGGGCCACAGCGGCAGCAGCCCGCGGAGCCACAGCAGCGGCAGCGGCAGCAGCAAGAGGCTGAGCAGGGAGATCGCACGGGAAGCCGAGTCGCCGGGCAGCGGCGGAAGTGGAAACGGCGATGGAGACAGAGGGAGACAGAGCAAGAAGGCCAGCTCGGGAGGCGAGGCGCCCAAGGACCCGGGCAGCAACAAGGGCTCGAAGCTCAGCCCAGCCCAGACCGCCGCCCCTGATGTGTCGCCGCGTACGTAGCACACGCACCACCGCACGCGCATCACCGCACAGCTCGCTCACGTGGACTGTCTGTTGGCAGGCCGCGCCAAGTACTCGTCGAGCGTGAGAGAGGAAATGGAGGAAGAAAGTACCAGCGGCCGAAAGCGAAGGTATGCACCACCCACCACCTCTCGCGCGTGTGTGCGGTGGTGCGTGTTGCTAATCGGATGGTCGCGGCTCTGGGTCTGATCTGATCCGCAGTGTGTCGGCCAAGGGCCACTCGACGCGCTCGCTGAGCCGAGCGGAGGGGCGCACGCCGCTCAGCAACAGCGCCGGCGACACCGCGTCGCCGCGCGGACCTAGGGCCAACCCGGCCGTACCACAGGCCGTGCTCTCGGCCGTGGCTGCCATCGGTCAAGCTGACCGCGCTGCCCTCAGCTCGCGCGACGTCAGATCGAAGATGCTCGCCAGCTCGCCCCCGCTAGACTCGCCGCTGGCGGCGGCGGCCCCGTCTCCTTCGTCGGGCGGAGGCCCGTCGCCGGGAAGCGCCGGCTCGCGGGGCAACGGGCTGACCGATCTGCCCATCCGCTCCCCGCGCAGCAACCTCCGCTCATCGCGCAGCGAGAGCGAGGGCTCGCTGTCTTCAAGGTCCTCGTCTCCGTCGGCATCGCCGCGCAGTCGGCTCACCTCGTCGCCCCGAGGATCCGAGCCCGGCAGCGGCAGTGGCAGCGGCAGCAGCCCGCAGTCCTCGCCGCGCGACCGATCGTCGTCGGCGTCGCCTCGCAGCCTCGCCACGAACGCCGTGCTCCGCTCGTCTTCCCCCTCGTCGTCGACTGGACGCGAAGCCGCGGGCTCTCCGCGCGGCAAGAGCCGGATGAGATCGACGCGTAGCAGCGGGGGCAGCGGCACCGATGGCGGCAGCGGCAGCAGCAGCAGCAGCGCGAGGAAGCGAAGCGCGACGGCGAAGAAGAAGAAGAGCCGAGAAACGGCGGACGAGCGGCGGAGGAAGCGGGAGCGCGACATCATGGGCGCCGATGCGCAGGCCCTGACGAGGAAGATCAACAAGAGCGTGATATCGCTGCTCAACAACGTCTACGAGCTGGACTACAGCGAGGTGATGAAGCTGAGGACGAGCGTACGCGAATGGACCGGCGAAGTGGACCGGGTGCTCGAGCGGATGCGGAAGGAGTTCTTCGTTACGCCGACATGAGTCACGATCGACGGGGAAGGTGGTGAGCATGTACGACGAAGACGAGACATGAAATGTAGAATACGTTGCTAGCTACGGAAGAGCCTTCATGAAGGTTTGTTTCTAGACGTGCGAAGCGCTTACACGAGTGGAGAGAAGACGGCGGAGAAGAGCAGAAGCGGTTTGGTGTGCCTTGCACCGACCTCCATCTAATGAAGACGATGCGGTCTTGGGAATGTACAGATGGCTTCGTGCTCGGCGGTACCCTCTCTGGCTGCTGGCGGGACAGTCATGACTGCTCAAAGGACGCGATAGGGAGAAGGTGGCTCGGCGAATGAGTCTGCGATAGAGAGAAACCGAGTGAGTGCGTTCAACGCCGAGGTGTGGCTGTCGCGAAGCCGATCAGGTGCGTACCATTGGGGTCGACAGCAGTAGGGAATGGGCTGTAGATGTTAACGTTCTCAAACTTCTTCAAGAGCGCTGCTTTGAAATCGTCCTGCTCAACAGGCTGCTTCACTGCTGGCTTCGGCCGCAGCCTATGACGTTCATCCCAGAGTGTGAGCTCAACATCCTTCGAGAGCAAGCGAAATCGAGCTGATGAGAGTGAGGTGGCGGTACGTGGTTGGCCTGAGTGACCTCCTTGTCATCAGCACTTCGTTGAGCGACGGCAGGCCACCGGGAACCGGCTGGAGAGGACGCGTAAGTACGCCGAGCGCAAAGAGTTGAAGATCAGAACGAGCAGAGTACGTACACGTGCAACGGCCTTCTCCTTGGCAGTCATGGGAGCCCTCCTCTTAAGATTCTTCTTAGCTTCGCCAAAGGACACAACACTAGCCGCGCAAGCCTGCACGAGACAAGGGGTCAGATTGGGGAGGAGACAATGTGCAGCAGTCAACAAGTACCTCGATGACCACAGCGGGAGGTGGTGCAGGAGGCGGCGGGACGCATGCGAGCGGTACTACTAGGACCGTGGCAGGTTCGCCCGTCTTTGCCTTCTTGGCCGTCTTCGAAGGCTTCCTCGTGCTCGTCTTCTTCTCTTTCACCTTCTCCTTTTTCGCCTTCTTGGTGATCTTGATTCGCTCGTGATTTTCGTTTTGTCCATTTTCGTTTTCTTGGGTCCGCAATCGCTTCGTTGCTGGCTTGGCGTGCGCCAATCTCTCGCTGAGTCCTTCGATTTGTCTCTTGCATAGCGCCAGCTCATCGGCCGTTTGGCTCTTGTACTGCGCAAGCTCGTCTTCGAGGTGGTGAATCCTCTTCTTCAGCGTTCGATTTTCGACCCACACTCTGCGTACTACCTCGCTTTCGGCAACGTCAGGCGTAGAAGCGCTCCGAGACGCTACTCGACGCAGAGGGGAAGCAATCCTTGGGCTGCGCATCTCGGCCGCGATCTCGAGACCTCCATGCTGTCGCTGAGATGGTGCTTCGAACGCCTTCTTCGTAAC
>CDFC01060743.1:0-10189 GCA_000826385.1 Acanthamoeba rhysodes | reverse complement strand
CACACACACACACACACACACACACACACACACACAACGCGTGTGCGGACGAGGTCATGTGTCAGACCTACGCGTCGAGGAGGAAGAGGGGGAGAGAGGTAGAGGTAGTGCGTGGGTACCGGCAACAACGCCGATGCGTCCGAGGGTGTGCATGATGTGGGCATACTTCTCGATGGAGTTGGGGGACACGCGGAGCTGGATACCGGGCACGATATCCTCGAACTTCATGCCCTCGACGATGCGCTCCCGCCGCTCCACTTGCACCGGCGTATCGGCGCCCAGCTCGTCGTCCAGGAACCGGCTGGCGTCCCGGTTGTAGTCCTCTGAGCACGAACCCCCGTCGTCCTCCCCGCCCTCCCCGTCGTCGTCATCCTCCCATTCCTCCTCCTCCTCCCCGTCGTCGTCGTCACCGTAGGTCTGCTGCTCCTCTTCGTCCTCACCTTCATCGGCACCACGCGATCCGCTTCGCGTACTACGTCCGGAGCCCCTCTGATGAGCGACCCAAACCCGCCCCGTCAGCGTGATGCCAGATCCTGACTGCCTGCCTGCCTGCGTGAAATACTACCTGGTGCTGGTTGTCGCCCTGTTGGGTGTCGAGGAGGACCTTCATTTCGCGCTCCTCCTGTTCGCGCTTGCTAACGGCGATGGTGTCCTTGGCCCACCGGTCGAGCTCCTGGTAGCCCCGCTCCAGCAGCCAATTGGCTGCGTACGTGATGTCGTCCCTACTTCGCTCGAGAGCCACCTGGCGTCACGGGGAGGGGGACAATACCATCCACCCATTCGGTGAGCGGAGAGTTTTGCGCGCATGTCGTGTCGTTGATAGTGTCGTTGGTCGTGTCGTGTCGTGCGTACCACGCACAGCTCGAGTGGGAAAACACCCATCATCAGCATCAGTTCTTCGGCTTGTGTGCGGCGCTTGATCTCCTGGATGGTCATGACCTTGGCCTTGCTCTCCATGTGCTCCATGCCCTCGAGGTAGCCCTCGGGCAGGGTGCTCACGAACTCAAACAGGAAGGGCTCCTGTCCGAAGTTAGCCTGCACCTTGACGCCGCTCGTCCTGATCCACACCACCGGGTAGAACCGACCACTACACACGGCACGTACGCACGCACACGATACAAGACGCACACACATAGTGTGTGTGTGTGTGTGTGTGTGTGTGTGTGTGTGTGTGTGTGTGAGAGAGAGAGAGAGAGAGAGAGAGCGACGCATAGCAATTAATAGATGCCGCCCGCCCGTGCGTCCATCCACCACACCTACGCAGCAGCGAGCCAGCGAGGAGAGACGGAGACGGAGTCGTGGACAACCCCCAAGCCACGCGGCGAAGATGAGGGGCGTACCTCACGTTGGAGAAAGCGCTGCCCAGGTATTGGCCGTTGAGGGTGAAGTAGAGGCTCTTGCCCCGGATGTCCCAGCCGCACCCTACCACGTCACCCACGCTGAACGTGGGGCCGTACGCGCGCGAGTCGATGCCCGACACCCGCAGGTTGCCCACGTTGTGAAGGGCACGCCCTCGCGATCCCTGTCATTCGTACCAGCGCCGCCACCTGCCAGTCAGACAGACAGACAGACAGACAGACAGACAGATTGCGCACCACGTAGGCGTAGCTGTTGTGCTCTCCGGGAGCGCCCTGCAGGGGGATGCCCTCGCGGTAGAGGCCCACGCCGATGTTGAGCCCCTTGGGACCCTTCTCCTCGTTCCCCTGCCCCTGCTGCTTTCCGCGCGGCCTCTCGTCCCTCTCCTTGCCCTTCTCACTCCCTTGCGGCTGCTGCTGCGGCTGTTCTTGAGGCACCAGCTGCTCGCCAGAGCCCGAGGGCGGAAGGGCCGGCCCCAGGGCGGGGATGTCGGCCGGCGATGCGGTACTGTCCTTGGTTGCGGCGGATTCGCCCTCAGTTGCCGCCAGCGCGACGACTTCGTCGGGGATCTCTGCGTCGTCGTCGCTCTCATCGGCGATGAGCTGAGCCTCGATGCTGCCCTTGAAGGACTCATCCTTGACGAAGCGGACCTCAAAGTAGAACGCCGGGAGCGAGTTGGGGATCGCGAAGTTGGCCCGCGCGAGCCCCACGCTCTCCAGCAGGCTCATCGGGTCAGCACGCCCCACCAGCGTGCGCATCTGCCCTCCAATGAAGCCTACCGCTCGCGCCGAGCTCCGGTCGAACGCCGACGGCAGGTTCACCGGTTGACCCTAGAGGTGTCGCGTGTGCGTGTGTGAACAGCAGCCACAAGTTACGGCCGAGGGTGAGCCGGTGGGGGAGAGGTTGTGGGAGAGAGGAGGGCACCTTGAAGGGGTTGTGCTCGAGGAGCTCGGCCTGGGAGAGCTGCTGGGGACCCACCTCTTCGCGGTCCATGCCCACGCCGTGCTGGTAGAGCAGCTCTAGAAGGCGATCCTGCCGCGTTTCGAGCTGCTCCAGGCTCTTGAACTCCTCCAACTCGGTCGGGCGCACCGCAATCGACAGCAACGTCGACATACCGCCCTGCTCCGCCACGAGCACGGCGTTGGCTGCCCCCCCCCCGCACGGGAAGCGCAAAAAAGAACAAGAAAAAGAATAATCGTGACGTCAGCAACAGAGTTAGTGTGCAGNGGGGGGGGGGTAGCGGGAACCAGGGTGGGTCATGAGTTTGCAGAGGGCTTTGGTGGCCCGGGAGCGCAGCTGGTAGAACAGGATGTCCTCGTCGGCGTAGGCCAGAGCGTCCTGCGCCTCCTCCTGCTCTTCGCTAGAGCCGGATGCCTTGTCCTGTTCGGCGGCGGCAGCGGCCGATGGGACCGCCTTGGCCTTGTTCGGCACCACGCTCGGTACGGCGTCGGCAGGCCTCGGGCTACCGCACGCCTGGCAGAACTGCAGATTGAAGTGTGCGCGCGTGTGCGCGTGCGGTGAGATCTGATCTGAGCGCGGAGAGGAGGGCGGTGGCGGCGGCGGTGGGGCATTCATTAGGGGATGGGAGTACCGGCTCGTTGATTTCGTTGATGAGGGTGCACATCTCGCACGTCCATTCGGAAGGCGTCGCGGCGGCCGCTGCCTCCTGCCGCTTCCGCTCCTCCTCCTCCTCGCGCTCCTGGCGCTCTCGCGCTTCGCGTGCCTCGCGCTCTTTTTTCTCCCGCTCGGCCAGCTCCTTCTGTTCCCGCAGCCGACGCCGTTCCTCGTCGCGCTTGTCGGATACCTTGGCGAAGATGATCAAGGCGTCCAACAGATCCTGCGCGGTCGCCATACCATCCAAACAAACAATTAAGAGAGAAACGACAATTCAGGCCGCGCCACGTTGGAGAGCAACAAAGAGGCGGCAGCTGGTGGCGGTGGTACTACCTTGGTGAGGGGCAAGCGGTCCGGGTTGATTTGGAATTCGGGGTGCGCGTGGATCTTGCCCGGGTACACGTCGATCACCTTATCGGGGCTCGAGTCCAGGATGAGCTTGGCCTGTGACGACCGCCGGTCGTAAAAGACCAGTGTGCCCAGCTCCCTCGTCGAGGTCACCTGCGCAGGTCAAGCAAGAAGGGCTGCGCGTCAGCCACCGTGCGCACAACCAGGCCAGGACCACACACGACACACGACACACGACACAACAGCAACCATGTTTTGGGGTTTTTTGGGATGTTGGGGGTTACGTGCCTCGATGCGACCGCCAACGCGGAGGCCCTCGACGCAGCCGCCGAGGAGGCAGAGGGCGGCGAGGGTGTGGTAAACGGGGCAGGGGCGGCGGTAGAGGTCAGAGATGAGTGCGAAGCGCTGGGCTTCGACGAGGGTGGGCAGGGCGAGGAGGGCGCTGCGGGCAGCGGCCGTGATGAGGGCCGACCACGACGTGGTGGGGCCCGAGACGCTGCTCTCGACGAGCGAGCGGAGGAGCATGAGGACCTCCTCGCTTTCCATGAAGGCCACCTGCCCGTCTCTGAAGTTATGCGCAAACGACGCCGTGTGCGACGCCGTGAGCCGGTGCCGCAGCGTGCCCGTCTTCTCTCCGGCGTCGAGGAACAGGCGCTGCCCGAGCAGCCCGAAGAAATGTCGCACCAGCGCATTCGTCACTCCGGCCACCGGCAGCTCGTCGCCATTGCCCTTCTCTTGGCCGTCGCCGCCGTCGCCGGGGACTGGGGACATGCCGAAGGGGGTGAGATCTCCGGCGTCGCCCGGACCACTCACGAAGTCCAGGAGCTCCGGCGAGCGATCGAACAGGGCGGGGTCCACCAGCGGCAGGATGCGCCGCAGCATTCGCAGCGCGAGCCTTTGCAGCTCGGGCGTTCCTACGCACAACAAAACCAAAGAGTTGGTAGATGGCGGGGAAGAGGGGCGAGTGTGCCGTGTGTGTCGAACGGTCGCAAGAGACAGCAGTACCGGCAAAGTGAACGAAGAGGAGAAGGCGCAGGATGCGGGAGGTGGCGAGGAAGGCATCGTTGGCGGGGGTCTCCTGGGACGTGACGGTGTGGAACAGCACCAGCTGGGCGTAGCAGAACTTCTCCTCCTTATGGTAGGCCACGGTGTCGGGCGTGATGTCGCCCTCCTCCGACGCGCCTGATGAGATACACCGCCTCGCACCCTCAATCAAACAATCGACCGACCTACCAACCGAGAGAAAACAGAGAAGACGCGGTGGTGCTGTACCGATGTCACCGGAGGACATGACGCGGCCGAGGTCCTGCCTCTTTTGGTGGAGGAAGCTGATGGAGAGATCGAGGTCCTGTACAATGGTCTCCAGGAGGTGCTGCTGGGCTGCGGTGGGGTCGGCCAGCGAAGCCCCAGGGGCCAGGCACTGGATGGCCAGATACCGGAAGGCCAACCGTCCCAGCACCCGCAGCCGACGCCTTGCCTTATTCTCGCCGCTGCCCGACGTGGTCATGAGGCCGTGGCAAATATCCTAGGAATTATGTGTGCAACCCGACGACCACGTCGTTGTCGTTGACCCCATGTGTTAGCCAGGCACTCACCCCCATTTGGGGGGGGGGGTAATGGCTGCGGCGGCGGCGGCTGGTGTACCAGGATGTGGGTTTGGGTGAGGAAGTGGTGGTCCTCCGGCTTGAAGTTGAGGCACCAGAAGTTCAGGATGTGGCCGCACGTGATGATGTCCGTCGGATGAGGACCGGGCGCCACGAGCAGGGCGGCGAGGTACTGGTAGAGCGAGCTGAAGCTCCCGCGCAGCTGCTCCCCCACGGCCTGCCCGCACCCGCTGGTGTTGCTGAGATAGTGGCTGCCCCGACTACTACTGTTACTGCTACGGGCGTGCGCTGCCGATGCATCCTGGGCGCCCGCCGGAGCCACCTCGACGCCTGCTATCGGTCTGCCGGGAGGGAGTGAGAGGGGGGGCTGCTGCCAACGAGGTGAGGGTGTGTGGGTCGTACCGCCAGGCGCACGCGGCGATGCGGAGGACGTCCTGCTTGGCGGAGAGCAGGGAGAGCGAGCGGACCAGGTCGTGGATGGTCTCCAGCGCTTTGGCCCTCGCGTGTGCGCGCCTCTCCCGGCGCAGCAGCACCGGCACGGGCGACGCCTCGGGCGTGTGCTTCACATAGTCTATGCATACCCACATCCACCACCAGCCACCATCAGCCAGGCGGAGGAGGAGGAGGAGGAGGAGGGACAACAAGGCGCGATACGTCATCCACAACAGCCAATCCGTGCCAAGTGGCGGTGGATTGGAGTCGAGGGGGAGGTGGGCGTCGTGCCTGCGATAGCAGAGAGTAGGGCGGGGACGTGTAGGGCGGACGAGGGGCGGACACGCAGCAGGAGCACACGCAGCTTGGCCACCATCGTGTCGCGGAAGTACTCGTACGTGGTGCGGTCCACCGGTGGTTTCTTCTCCGGCACCGTCGCCGTCGATGCCCTGCCGCTGAGGGCCTGAGCCGGCGGTTCCGCGGTGCCAGTCGCGGTGGAGCTGGAAGACGTTGATCCCGGGACAACATTGCCGTTGGCAGCGGCGGCGGCGGTGGCTTGGGCGTGTTCTTCCTCCTTCTGCCTTTCGCTCTCGCTGATTTCGTTGGCGATGCGCTGCTTTTCCTGTACAACCCACCTGCGCAGGTTCTTGGCCTCCCGCCACACCGCGCTCAGCAGCTTCTCCTCGTCCTCCGTCCTCTCCTACGCCGCCAGTGCCACCGCGCGTAGGTCAGCCAATTCGTCAGAGGAGGTAGCAAGATCACGAGTGGTGAGAAGGGAGGCCAGCTGGACCTGTTTGCGGGCGACATCGACCAGGCGGAGGTGGCGTAGAGCGGCGGCAACAAACCAGCGCATGGCCTCGTCGATGACCTCTCCGCCGAATCGGTCAAACATGTCCGGCAGCTCCCGGTTCTTCTGCGCGAACAGCTGGCGGTAGCCGGCGGCGCCCTGACCGGCCATGCCCTCCGCAAGCAGCCAGGCCAGCTCTTCGTCGTCCTCTTGGACGCCCTGGGCCTGCTGCCCGGCGTCGTTGGCAGCGTCGCTCCACTCGACCTTTTTATCCGCGAGGAGGACGTCGTCGGCATCGGCATCGGCATCGGCGTCGGCTGGGGAGGCCAAGAGGCCCCCCGATAACAGGTCTGAGTCGAGCCACCTGGCTAGGGCCGCCTCGGCCTTGCCCAGGGCGGGACCCACGAGGAGGTGCTTCACGCATCGGCCCACCAGCGACGACACCGTGCGCTCCAGGTCCCACAGCGGAACCACCGAGCTCTCCAACGTCAGTCCCGTTACTATACAACGGAACCCCCAGTAGCTGTGGGTCGTTTACAACACACACACACGCACACGCACACACACACACACACACACACACACACACACACACACACACACACACACGATAAAAAGAGGGAGCAGAGCAGAGAGGAAACACACGTAGTGAGTACTCGGCTAGTCGAGTGTGCTGTGGCTCGGGCAGGGAAGAGGGCACTTACGTGTTGAAGGGGTCAGAGGTGAAGTGGAAGCAGACGGTATCGCCCGGCACGATGATGGGGATGCGAGGCCACGCATTGGGAGGCCCCGTGAACGGGGTGAATATGGGCTGCTGCTTGCCCGGCCGTCTGTACAAGTGCAGGAAGTCCCTGTCTTTCTCCTGTATTTTACGCCCCCCCCCCAACGACCGGGCGCGCCGCATACCCGCATGTGAGCAGGCTGATGACCGACGATGATCATCGCACCAGTGCGCGGTGCCGCGCTGGGCACTTCCCTATGTTCTCTCTTCTACCCCTATATGTGCGCATAATAAAAACCATAAAAAACATAAAAAGAGGAGGGTGGGCTGACGTACGAGGTTGCACCGCTCGTCGAAGGTGACGCACAGGTGAGTGGCACCAGGGATGCGCACCACCTTCTCCTCGTCGGTGTTGGGGTAGTAGTTGTGCGGCGTCTCTACCTTCTTCCGGTCGACGGTCTTGAAGAGCAGCTTGGCGTTCTCCCGCTCGTGGTAGTCGCCCTCCGCGCCCGACACGTCATCGGCCCTCGCGTTGATCGCGTCTGTGTGTGCGCACGCGCTGACTGTCAGCACAGCGCCGCTACCCCCCCCCCACACGTCGCCACCAGCGGGAAGCGCGAGTGGGAGGAGGAGGAGGGGCCGTACCCAGAGACTTGAGGAGGGAGACGAGGGGGGTAAGGAGAGAGGAGGCCAGGTGCTGGTGCAGGCGGCTGTTGGCGCTCCCGGCAGCGGGGGCGTCGTCGAGGAACAGGCAGAGGGCGGTGGCGAGAGGCCGCACGATGCGCAGCACGATGCCCTCCACGAGAGCCTCTCGGACTCGCCCATCCACCGCGGAGCCGGCTTGTGGGCGCCTTGTCGCCGGCGGGAGCTGGTTGTTCTGCTGGTCCGCCACCGCAGTGGCGGAGGAGGCCTTGCCGTCTTCTTCTACGTGCTCCATGACCTCTGGCTCTTCGAGATCTCTGCGCTCCTCCTTTTCGAGGCGCTCCCGCTCCTCCTTCTCGCGGAGAAGGGCCAGACGCGCGGTGGTGTCGAGTGCGGCATCGAGTAGATGAGTGGCATGGCCGATCACCATGCGTGCGTAGAGGACCAAGTTGCGCAGGCGAAGGCGCGCCTCCTTTTCCGCGCTGGCCCGCTCCTCACGGGCTGCCTCCTCCTGGGCGGCGATCCTGCTCTGTTGATACTGCGAGAAGGCGACGTCCTTCAGCAGGTCCTTCTGCAGGATCTGCACCAAACGCATCGCAGGCCTGGCCACAGTCGACGCACAACACATGAATGAGAACACCACCAGAACCCGAACAATGAACGCGACAACAACACACGCCTCTCGTCAGCACCCAACAAGAGAGAGCAGAGAGCAGAGCGCAGAGCGCAGAGAGCAGCATCACAGGTGGTACGTGCCGTGGCTCAGACGTGTGCGATGATGCCGTCGTCATGGCAGGTGCTACGTCCTGTGTGCCCGACGGCTGTTCGACCTCGTCCTCGCCTGCGCTCTTTCTGGCGGCGGAGTGGAGGAGGTCGGCCATAGTTTGCTGCTCGGTCTCGAAGAGGCGGCCCATCAGGTGGCACAGCAGGCTCTCCTCAAACTCCCGCACCTCCTTCGAAGTCCTGTCCAGCGTGGGCGGGCCGCCCGTCAGCAAGTGTGGCGCGCATGGGCGACCCGTAAGTCAGTGTTTCAAGGGGGCAGGCGGGTGCGTACTCGGTTGAGGGCGCATGGCTCTCATCTTCCGCGGTGGCGGCGGCAGTGTCGCGTTGGTCGGCCTGTTCCCCGGCCTCAGGTGGCGGTCGACTCCAGTCAAAGTCGTTGTCGTGGTGGTCGACGCACAGCAGCTGCTCGCCCGTGGGCAGCTCCCGTAGGCTCGCCAGCACCCGCTCCAACAGCGGCTCGTCCAACGTGCCCTGCGAGCGAGTTGGCGAGAGTGAGAATGGGAGTCAGACAGCCAACTAGATGGATAGAGGAATTAGAATAGGGGAGAGAGATGTACCTGGAAGAGGTTCCACACAAAGGTTTCCTGGTTGCTCCTCTTGGGCTGGGCGGCCACTTCCTCTTCGCCCATCCGGCGCTCCTCGGCCTTGCGCTCCACCTTGTCGTCGTCGCCCACCGCTCCTGCACCCCCCGCTTCGGCCACCACCTGCTGCCCTTCCTCCTCCTCCTCCTCCTCCTCTTGCTGCTGCCCTTCCTCCTCGAGCAGGAGTCCGACGAGCGAACCTATCCCGGCCAGGGACACGCTCTCCTCCTCCAGTTGCTGGACCTCGGGAGGAGGACTCTGCGCCGTGCCACTCGTCGATGGACCCGGGGCCGACTGTCCCGCCTCGCCCGTCGCCGGCGTCTCCTGTGGCTCGCCCTGCCACCCGCCCACTCCTCCACATGAGACTCCTCCATTTCGACACCACCAGCTCATCACAGCGACCGCGAAAAACGACGGCACCGCACAGCAAGGTGGCCACTCCCCCACCACTCGACCCGGTGTGCGTGTGCGCGTGCGTGTGCGTGTGCGTGTGCGTAACATCACGCGTGTATTGCGAGGAGAGAGCATACGCGAAAAGTGGCGGGGCGGGGAGGTAATACCGTCAGTGCCGCGGCAGCAGCGGCCGCTCCTCGCTGGGCCTGGCGCTGCCGCAGGCGCTGCCGCAGGAGCGAGGTGAGGTCCACCCTGCGCGTGGCGGCAGGGTCTGCCGGCTCCACCCCGGCTACGGTGGGCGGCGCGGGCGGCGCCGGGATGCGCTTCCGATACTGCCCACACGCGCAATGCGAGGCAAGGAGCGAGAGAACAAAAGGCAACAAAAAAGTGAGCAAAAAAGCCATGCATGTTAAGACAAAAGACTCGCAAACCCTCAAAATAAACAAATAAAGCCCAAGGCAAAGGAGGTGGCTGGTGGTAGCTGGTGGCTGTGGTGGGGGGGGGGATGCGTACGTGCTGGCGCTGGTCGAAGCGGATGAGGGCGAGGTAGTAGTGGCGCATGAGGAGCAGGCGCTTGTCGAGTACCGAGGCGAAGGCGTTGGTGGGGAACTGGGTGAGGTGCTCCATCTCCTTCTTGAGCCACCTCATCTCCTTCTCCTGGAAGCCCGGGTTGTGCGTGACCGCGAGGGAAAGCATGAGGTTGAGGCCCTTCTCGTAGCTCGCGAGGCGTTTCTGGAGCAGCTGGTCCTGCTCCTTGTAGATGTGGGTGCTGCTGCCCAATTCGTGGAGGTACTGCTTGGCCACGAAATCGTCGTCGAAGAGGTTCTCCTCGAACACCTGCGGGTGCTGCTGCTGGTGCCGGTACCATTGGTTGTCCTTCCCCAGCAGGGCACGCAGCTCGTTGGCCGTGAAGTGCAGCTGCTGCTGC
>CDFC01060737.1:25546-36223 GCA_000826385.1 Acanthamoeba rhysodes | reverse complement strand
TGTGTGTGTGTGTGTGTGTGTGTGTGTGTGTGTGTGTGTGTGTGTGTGTGTGTGTGTCGTACCCGATGTCGGCGTTGGAGGCCGACTTCCGGATGGGGCTGCTGTTGTCGTACTTGCTCCCCACGGACCCATTCTTGCGGTGGCCCGGGTGGGCTTGCCTAGTGTTCGAACGCTGCCACTGGCCTGCGTGCGTGGTTTGGTAAAAATACAACAACAATTAACATTGAATTAAAAAAACACTCAGGCGCCAAGCCAAAGAACAAGCAACTATCAATAACAATAACACTATAATAGGAAAAACGTACCTGATCCGTCGTACCAGCCGCGCTCTTTGGAGAGGGAGCGTGTGCGGGGCGAATCGCGGATGTCCTTAAAGGCGGTCCGCCGCCTGCCGTCGTCCGCGCTCTGCTCGGAGCCGCCGTTCTCCCGTCCCGGAAGCCTGTGCGCGTCGCTGCTTCCGTCGAGTCCGGCAGCCTCCACCGACTCCTCGCCTTCGCTCTCGTAGGGCGTGTACAGATCCTCGCTCATATCGTCTTCCGTCAGCCAACTGCGCACACACCGCACGTGTTAGCCGCATCGAATCCAAAGCGCGTGGGGGAGGCGGGTGGTGCGCGTGCCTGGTGTCGCTGACTTCGTCCTCGCCCTCCTCGGCCATCTCGGCCCAGTCGATGGACCGCGTGGAGACCGCCCCCGATTTGCCGAGGCCGTCCGCGACGCCGCCGTCGGCCTCGTCCTCGTCGCTCGGCATATCGGCCCAGCTCATCGTCCGCCCCCGCAGATCGCTCTCGTCGTCTTCCTTCGCCCCTTCGGCCGGCGCCCCTTCCTCGACCACCGCCTTCGCCTTTTCCTTTTCCGTTGTTTTTTCCTTCGCCATTTCCTTCCCCGCTTCCTCCGCGCCGTCTTCGTTCTCCTTTTCCTTGCAGGCCTCCTCCGTCGTCTGCTTCTTCGTCTTCTTCTTCTCCATCTTTTCCTTTCGCTTGCGATTGTCCCGCTCCGTCTTCCTAGTCCCCGCCTTGGGCGATGCAGAAGCAGAGGGAGAGGCAGCACCGTGGCCGTTCTCCTCTCGCGGCACTCCTCCGGCGGGCTCCGTCGTGTCGACAGCCTTGAGCTTGTGCTGCTGCTCCTTCATCCGCACGTGCCCGTTCGATGTGGAGAGCGAGCTGCCGCCGCTCTCGCCGTGTGGTTCAGTGTGCTGCTGCTGCTGCTGCTGCTGCTTGGAGTGGTTCTTCTTTCGCTCCAGCACGTGCGAGTTGAAGTCCAACGACCCCTGGGTGGTAGTGGTGGGTGGCCGCAACAGGTCAACACGAAGGCGATCACTCACAAAGATGCGCGCATGGGCATGGATAATGGATAATGGATGGAGAGGGGGAGGGAGCGTGTGTATATATACGGTGCGCGATATAGAGCCGGACGCGTGGGTTGTGGAGGTGGCGGCGGGTCGATTGTTTACTCTGTGCGCCTGGTAGTTGATGGCGGTGTCGTCGTCGATGCCCATCACTTCCCTCAGCTCTCTGAGTGAGTCCTCCAGGCAGACCATTTCCTCTGTGTCGCGATTCCATATTTGAAGTCCATCCTTCTGAGGCCGCACCGACAGCACCACACCACACTAGTGGCACGACACGTACGACGCGATGTTGACGCGGTTGTTGGCTGTCGTTTAACAAAGAGTACATAACATACGACGGCCGTGTAGAGGCACAAGAGGGAGCATGTGCGTACTATTTGGTCGCTGAAGGAGAGAGTGCCCCCGATGATGGCCAGCACCAGTTTTCGCCACAGCCGCGGCGTGATGTTCTTGGGCGTATCGAACACCTGCGGGTGAAGAAGAAGAAGAAGAAGAACATGAGCATGAGAGGAGGAGAGAACGAACGACCAGGACTAGCAGAGCGTAGGAAGGGCCAAGCGAGCAAAGACAACAGACGTACATATTTGCCTCCTTGGCTGTTGGCGGGATCTTCCCACGAGGGCTTGATTCCACTTTTGAACATGCGCAAGGTGGAGAAGGTGGGCAGCTTTTGGATGTCCAGCGCATTCATGTGTCGCCAAAATCCCTATTTTTTTGGCAATTGAATGAGACAACATGAATGAGGGAGAAGAGCGAGAGAGACAAACCTCGATCGTGGCGAACACTCCCCATTTGTGTATGCTGCGTTCGTATTCCTCTTGGCTTATGCCCTTAGGGGGGCGTTCGTTGAGGTAGAACGTCCATTCGTCGTTGAGCACATGCGTGTCGGAAGTGTTCTTGTCGCCCATCCCGCGATTCGCTCCTTCTCGCAAAACGTGTGAGATCGATTTCGTGGGCTCAGTGACCTGGCATACACGATTCGCGTGCCTCCTTCTTTCTCTGGCTGCTGTCGCTACTTCTTCTTTTGGCGCGCTTGGCAGATGTTGTCACACTTGCAGAACAGAGAGAGAAAATGGGGATGCCGCCGGCTGCTGTTGATGTCTTGGAGCTGGTCTAAGAGAGAGAGAGAGAGAGAAGGACAGGGTAACACCCGTGTGTTGTCGCAGACCACAGCACCGATAAGGGTAAGGTTCGCGTGCCGCCACCACCAGCGCTCAAAACTTGCGCCACGCGAGTTGGTTTTTTGGTTTTGAGGCTTTGTTGTTGTCGCTAAACGCCGCCCAAATAATTGTGGGGGTTTTTCGATTTCTGGTTGGTCCGCTGGAACGGACATGCGAATTTTCTAGAGGCGCGAAAGAGCACACACGAGTTTTCGCTCGCTGGTGTGTGTGAGGCGCGGGCGTACCTGGGTGCACCGCGGTGTACTACTGCACGACAGGGAAAGCTGCGCGCCCGGATTCCTCGGTTCCTCTCGAGTGTGCAGCGTTGTGTCTGTCGCGGCTCGTTGGTGTCCGTATTCTTCCTTGGGCTATCTGCAAGCACCGCTATCGGCATGATGCTGATAATGTGAGTGAATATTCGCTCATTCTCGAAATTTTTCTTTTTTGCGTACATCGCATTCCTTAGGCGTGGGCTCACGCGATTATGGGACAGAAAATAACTTGGGCATTTCCTTGTTTGCACTTTTTCCACTCCTCGGGCTGAGCCACAAGCAAAGATGGACGACAAGCACGGCAGCAAGCCCTCCTCGTACGCCCCCCCCGCCGCCGCCAGCCAGCCCAGGGCACATCATGATACCCGCAGTTTATTCCTCACACATATTCGCAGACATCAATTGATTCATTTACGGGATTTTCACTCGCACACAGGTCGCGAAGGAGGGACGATGGACGGCGAGACGACAGAAGAGACGAGGGTAGGAGGAGTGACAGAGACAGGGAGCGACGCGACAGAGATTACGATCGTGACAAAAAGCGGAAGAGGGATGAGGAGGGTCGGTCGACGTCGGATCGGGGGAGTCGGGGCGAGAAAGAAAGGACGGAGGAGCTTACCAGTGGCGAGGCCCCATCTACGACGTCCTCTGCAGCGACCGCCGCCTCCTCCATGCGCGAGATTGCCGACACCATCAAAGAGGCCAACAAGCTGAGGGCCGAGCTGGGCATGCCCCTGCTCGAGGAAGTGGACGAGGCCACCGTGGCCGCTGCCGCCGCTCGTGATACCGCTGCCGCCGCGCCGCCACAGCAAACCGACGAGGAGGCTGCCCTCGCCGCCCAGAAGGACCAGCAGACGCTCGAGGTCATGGCCAAGATCGAAAAGTATGCGCTACTCACCCCCCCCCCCGGGGCTTCACTGCTCACGCGCTGCTTCAACGCGCTACTCGCTACTTGCATCGCCATGTCCTGGCTACTGGCTACTCGCTGCTCACCTCTTTCTCTCGCTCTCTCGCTCTCTCGCATTGCTACTCTTTGCAAAGGGCCAAGAAGAAGCGACAGCAGACGCAGGTGATCGGAAAGTCGCTGGGCGAGGAGCTGGCGGCCGAGGACGAGGGGGTGTTGGCGTGGGTGATGAAGCACAAGGTCGGTGCCGTGGGCGACAACGGCGCCAACGGCGCCAAGCAGAAGGAGCGCGAGCTGGCCAAGCGCACAGCCCGCATGCTCGACGACACCGACAAGCTGCTCGAGGAGGATGACGAGCGGCCACAGCGGCGCCAACCGGCCGCCAAGAAGCGACGCAGCAGCGGCCGGAGCGGCGCCCCGGTGCCCGCCGTGATCGCCCATCGGCCCGAGGACCTCCAGGAGGGGGAGATCGTGATGGTCCTCAAGGACGCCTCCGTGCTCGCCGGCGCGGATGACCTCAACGAAGGTGCGCCCGTGGCTTGCTGTTGATGTGTGACGTGTGTGCAGCGAGGACTCACATGCTTCTTCTTCGGTTTGTTTTTTGGGTATTTTTGCAGAGGAGGACGAGTTGGAGAACATCAACTTGCTGGAGCTGCAG
The DNA here is from genome assembly GCA_000826385.1 of Acanthamoeba rhysodes. Taxonomy (NCBI): domain Eukaryota; phylum Discosea; order Longamoebia; family Acanthamoebidae; genus Acanthamoeba; species Acanthamoeba rhysodes. The sequence continues at coordinate 31,884 of CDFC01060737.1, read as the reverse complement.
AAGGCCAAGGAGTTCCAGGAGAGGAAGAGGAAGAAGCCCATCTACGACGTCTACGGCGATCTGGACTCGGGGAAGAAGAGCATCCTGGCCCAGTACGACGAGAAGCCCGAACGAGCGGTACCTCCCTTGCCTCCGCCTGACACACGACCAACGACACGACACACACTGAGTCCTGGCTGCAGACGGACCACAACCATGAATGGCATTACCGACTGACCCCGGCCATCGTCATTGAATCGAATTGCAGAAATTCAAGCTGGACGAGGAGGGGCGCGTGGAGGTGGACGTGGATGCGAAGCTCGATCGCGTGCGCGAGCGCCTCAACGCCAACAAGAAGATGCTCTACGACCTCTCCGAGCCCACCGCGGCGCTCTCCTCCGAATTCTACAGCCACGAGGAGCTCGCCTCCTTCAAGAAGCCCACCGACAAAAAGGTTTCTTCTTCTTCTTTTTCGGTATAGTATTTATTTTATCTGTCAAATATTTCATTTGTTATTTTTGTTTCTAAATTATTGATATCTAATGCAGCAAAAGACGCGGAGGAAGAAGCTGCGCAAGAAGCCGACGACGGCGGAGTTGATCGCGGCAATGGAGACGGAGACGGCCGAGGCCGAGGGCGAAGACCACGGCTCGCGGCGGGAGAAGAGCGTGAAGCAGCGCCGGGACGAGGCCGAGCGGTCCGCCGAGGTCGCCAAGCGCAAGGAGGGCTGGTCCAAGGCCACCGAGCGCGCTCGCGAGGAGTCCCGCTCCATCTACGGTACAGCTCTTCTTGCCAGCGGTGTCATGTGTTGCGCGTTCTCCTGACGCTATGAACGCGTACGCGTGCGCAGGCACTAAGGGTGTCAAGGAGGAGCCGGATGATGAGGACGAGGCCGTGGAGGATGTGGCGGACGACCTGTACAGCGCCGTGTCCAAGGCGCGTCGTGCGGCCCTCACCAAGCGAAGCCAAGCCAACGTAGCCCAGTCCAGTACGCAGCGCCATCCGCCTCGTCCGCCTTGCCTGACCTCTCCACCTCGCTCACCACTCACCCGCTCCGCCGCGCGCGTTACAGTCGCCGCGTCGCGAACACGGAGCGACGAGAAGGTGTCGGCCGGCGACGGCGGCCTCGTCCTGTCGGCCACCACCGAGTTCTGCGCCTCCCTCACCACTGAAGGCCTCGCCCTCAAGTACCCCGCCCCTTCATTAATATTAATTATTTTTAGGTTTATTTTTATCAGTATTATTAACTGGTGGCGCTCATGGCTCACGACTCTCTCTCGCTCGCAACTGCGATCAACCAACCATAACCAAACGCAGGGCCAAGAAGAAGCGGAAGCAGCGGGAGGAGGAGGCGATGGAGGAAGAGGCCCAGCCCGAGCCCGAGATCAAGCACGAGGAGGAGATGGACGAAGAGGAGAAGGAGAAGGAGGAGAAACCCAAGAGCGGCTTCCGGGTGGTGGAGCCGGGCAAGGCCACCAGCACCACCTCCGTCACCAAGCGCATCGTCAAGGCCGAGGCCGCCGTCAAGGCCGAGCCCCAGCTCGAGTCGGTACCGTAACCTCCCCCCCTCCTGCTTTACTCCCCCCCCCGGGGTGAGCAGGTCTGACGTGTGGTGCGGTGGTGTGGGACAACCCGTGGACGGGGGGCAGGTGGTGCCGGAGGAGCCGCTGGTGGCCAAGGGCCTCGCCGCCACGCTGCAGCTGCTCAACCAGCAGGGCGGCATGAAGTCCCTCGAACTCGACAGCGTCAGCGGCCGAGCCAGGGTACGCCCCCCCCCGGTGGCTCGCTCACCGGCGACTTGCCCACGCTCACGCCCGCCACAGGACAAGGTGCTGGAGATTCCGGATTCAGACGATCCGGCGCCCAACATCCGGATCGACAAGTACGACGAGTTCGGCCGCAAGATGACCCCGCGCGAAGCCTTCCGGCACCTCTCCCACCGATTCCACGGCAAGATGCCAGGCAAGAAGAAGACCGAGAAGCGCCTCCAAAAGTACACCACGCCCCCATCCAACCCCACCCACATGCTTCCCTCTCCACTCTCTCTCTCTCTCTTCTCTTGAGGGTGATGGTTTCCTAACGACCACGGCCTTCTTCCGCGTCACCGCTCGCGCACACATGCAGATACGAGGACGACCTCAAGAAAAAGAAGATGAGCTCGCTGGACACGCCGCTGATGAGCCTGCAGGCCATGCAGAAGGCCCAGGAGGTCGCCAAGGCGCCCTACGTCCTCCTCTCCTCCACGTCGGCCACCATCTCACGCGGAGGCCTCGACCTCAGTAAACCCGAGAAATGAGTTTCTCGTGGCACACGCGCGGAAGATCGCAATCGGCCACCATAAACGGCGGTGCGAACGTCAAACACGTTATCAATCACGTCGCCAACGTGAGCATGAGCAATGAACATGAAGGTCACTGCGCAAAGAGATCGACAAAGTGGTGGGTGGGCGGGAGGAGACGTCGCAGCTTGGCGTTGCTGATGCGCTTGCTCTGGGTGTCGGGCGGGCTCTGGTCGGGGAACGTGATCTCACGGTCGGCCGGCACCGCGCCCGTGGTGCGGTAGTGGGCCAGGATGTCGTGCCACCGCCGCGGCGCGCCGTCACTCACGTTGACGCTCTGGCCTGACAGGTCCTCCTCCTCACGCTCCAGCACGCGCACCGTGGCCGCCACGATGTCCGACACGTGCACCAAATTGACGTGCTTGTTCCCATTCTTGATCAGCCCTGCTCCCACACTCACCGCATTAGCTTGTGTGTGTGTGTGTGTGTGTGTGTCGCGTGTGTGTGTGTGTGGGGGGGTGTACCGCGAAGGAGCCACGACGACGGTTGGCGTTCGTCGCCGTAGATGCCGGCGAGGACGAGGCAGGTGGCCCCGTGCTCCCGCAGGTACTCCTCACCTTCCACCCGTCCCTGTGTAAGGTCCACCGCTGCCTCTTCCGTCACCTGAAGCCCCACATTCAGTCCGCAGCACACGGTCGGACACAACACACACACACACACACACACACACACACACACACAACACACACACACACACCACACACACAGTAAGGAGTGGTGGTACTTCTTCGTCGGGCTGGTTGACGATGTAGCGGCTGGTGCTGCCGTACACGACCACCCGCTTCACCTGCATAGCGGAGGGGACCGTCAGCTTCCTCGCGCGCGCGCGACTCTCGTGTAGGTGTGGCCGTGTCGTATGTGCGCGCGAAAAGGAAGTAAACCTTGCTTAGGTACGCGCTGTGGAGCTCCTTCACAGCCCTGGTGGCGCGCAACGAGCGAGCGAGTCACTCAGGAAGGTCAGAGCGAGCAACACGCAACAGAATGCCCGACCGCACACGCCACGCGCGACACACACGGCACCGGAGGCCAACGCGCAGCGCGGGAGACGCACTCGAGCGGGGTGCAGGGAAAGGTGATCACGACGGCGTCGACCTCGTGCGTGGGCGGCAAACGGGTCCACGACTCCTTGTCTGCAGTGTACCAGTTAGGGTGGGCGCAACGTGTGGTGCCACACACGACACACACACCGCACGACACGGCGTGGCGTAATGCGTACCCTGCAGGCTGAAGTCACTGCGGTGGGTGGCCAGGACGCGGCGGCGTAGAGCGGGGTCGGCCTGCCGTGCGGCCTCGTTGCTCGCCAGTGCCGTGGCGAGCCGACTGCCCACAAAGCCGGCACCCAAGATCACAACCCACCGTGCCCCTTGCTTGCAAATAATAAACACATAAAAATAAAAATAAAATAAATAAACAGTTTATTTATTTCATTTTATTTTTATGTGTTTATTATTTGCTGGAATCAATTAACCGAGATCTCGGTACCTTCGCCTGTACCGCCGCCATTTCTAAAGCCTGCGTTCCTCCGTTGTGGAATGTTTGCAGGTGCGGCCCCCGCTCTCGACGTATCACGTGTATCCGAGTCAGCACTGACGAATTGACGCGTTGTTCTTTTCTCTTTTTTTTCATGACCTGTTTCCTGGTGGAATATTAGCCTTTGTTTCATTGGCGCGGATGAATGAGCAAGAGGAGAGAGATTCGTCGGCCGTTCGGGAGAGAGGTCGGCGAGAGTGTACATTCGCGACGGTTCATCAGGGGCCGCCCACACGCCGGAAAAGGGAGGGCTCAGGTGCCACCGGGTCCCGCACTGTCAGCGCTGGGCCGCAGGAATGGCCGCTGGCCCACTCTCTGGCGTTTACCGGCCAGGCCCAGCCGCCGGACAGCCGCTGATCGAAGTTCACCCCCTGCGATCCCGCTCTTGACGCTTCCGTCTCTCTCTCTCTCTCTTTCATTTATCTCAACCAGCCCCAACCCATCGGCCACTCCACCCCGCAGCGCATCACCACCACCTCCCATCACCACCAAACCGAACGACATGTCCGCCCACGCCCGACCCGCCGCTTTCCTGATCCTGCTCCTGCTCCTCGTTGCCATCGCGCTGCCCCTCACGTACGCCCGCACTTCTTGCGATGGATTTTTTTGCCGACTCACACTCCACACCGCGCAGGCTGGCGAGGTGGGCACCGAGACAGGAGGCCACGGTGACCAACGTGGCGCCCTTCCCCTCCACCGCAACGGACCCGTCGGCTGAGGCCTCGCCTTCATCGGCCGCCGCCGCCTCTTCCCCGGACGGGCAACCCGCTTTCTCGTCGGCTGATCCCTCACCCTCGCCTGTGGCCATCTCGTCGACCACGCGAGCTCCCACGACCACGCCGCCCGACTCGTCCAGCTCGAGCGCGCCGGCCAGCGATGCGTCTCCCAGCGTAGCGGTGGCGGTCTCGCCGACGCCCACCGCGACCGCAATTGCGGCGTCGGACTCCCCCAGCCCGCCGCCCGCCGAGAGCGAGGCCTCCGCGAGCCCGCTGGACTCACCCTCGCCCGACGTGGTGATCGTGCCGTCCATGCCGCCCCCCGAGACCGCAATCTCGCCCAGCCCGACCTTCGCGGAGGTGTCGCCCACGGCCAGCCCTCCCGCGGCGTCGCCCATGCCCACCGAGACCGGCTTCCCTGCAGCATCGCCCTCGTCGGGCGCCTCGTCCGACACCACCTCCACCAACGGTGCGTTTTCACACCACCCACACGAGTTGAACGAAGGCTCACCTTAACGCCGGTGCTGCAGGAGCCGGCGGCAAGAGCGCACTGCTGGGCGAATCGATGAGCTGGAGGGCGTGGACCACGCTCGCCCGCCTCCTGCCCTGCTGAAGTGTGCGATGCTGATCGCCATGATCGCATCACCATCAGAGCATCACCATCACGCCGGGGGGGGGGGTTACATCGAAAGAATGGGCATGAGAAAGGAAATGGTACATAAAACAAAACAAAACAAAATGCTGGCTGATCTCGAGGGGGGCGTGCGTTGTTGATGATGATGGCAAGAGGGGGCTGGGCTGAGAGGCCCGACGAAGGTGGGCTAGTGGGCGATGTAGAACGCAATGGCCGCCGCGGTGGTGGTGGTGAAGTGGTTGTTGTGGTCCCCATCCATCAGGGGAAGTACCAGGGTGCATCGAGGGAGACGAACGATCGCCAGTTGTGACGGTCGAGGGCGTACGTCTGCTGCCGCTCGTAGGCCATCCTGCAGGTGGTGCAAGGTCACGTGACCAACCAAGGCCTTGTGTAAGCATCATCACCCACCGCACACGACACGCACGACACGGCACACGCCCAAGTCACGCACCTGGAGACCTGGGAGGAGGCGGTGCCCACGAAGAAGTCGGCCTTGGCCAGGTGGAAGAGGTCGGAGAGGAGGTTGTGGGTGTGGGCCGGCCCCGTGCGTTCGCCCTCGCCCGACGAGCGGCCGCCGTGGGACGTTGTCAGGAACACGAACTGCGGGTACAGCCTGCCCGCCTCTTCGATTACCTTGGGCTCGTCCGTTGCTAAGTAAACACGCAACCTCCCAGGCGCGACTACCAAGAACACACACACACCGCACACCGCACATGATGAGAAGGAGGCGGTGTACAACGAGAAGAAGGAGCTGCATGGGGTTGGGCGTACGGAAGCGGTTTTCGGGGCGGGCGCGGTATTGGTTCCACCAGTGCTCGATCCGCTCGACGTACTCACGTACGTCGCGGAAGGGGGCCTCGGAGCTATGGTCAGTGCGCCGCACGTGCATGGCGGCGATCGGGTGCCGCCACTCGCCCGCCATGTGGTCCTCGTCGACGTCCTCACGCGCTTTGTCGCTGGAGCGCTCCCAGTCGGCCCGCCACCACTCCCCGACATCGTCCGGGTTGGCTTTCCGCGACATGCCCTTCTCTTGCGACCCGTCTACCCGCGCCAGGTTGGCGTGGATCTCCTGCACACACACACGACACGACACGACACGACACGACACGACACGACACGACACGACACGACACGACACGAC
>CDFC01060737.1:4832-15837 GCA_000826385.1 Acanthamoeba rhysodes | reverse complement strand
CCCCCCATCTGTCTCTCTTTTCTTCTTCTTCTTCTTAGCTTTTCTTTCTGATTTTACACTTGTGGGGGGGGGGCGCAGAGGTGAAGGAGCCGCTGGAGGACGTGCTGCGCAAGGCCCAGTACCGCCAGGTCACCGACGCCCTGGAGCGCGATGGTAGCCGCGTGCGCGTCTCCCTCGCCGAATACCTCGACCTCTGCAAGCAGTACGCCCCCCCCCTCCATTTACCGTGTAGCGGGAGAGGGGGGGGGGAAGCGCAGCTCACAACGGACGGTTGGTGGGGTGGTGGGGTGGTTGCGGTGCGATGCAGGTACAACGTGGAGGAGGCGGAGGCGCGCGAGCTGCTCAAGTCGCTGCACAAGAGCGGGCGCGTGCTGCACTACGAGAACTCGCCGGAGCTGGCCGCCACGGTGGTCGTGCGGCCCGACGCCCTCGCCGCGTCGTTCGTGAAGCTGCTCGACGTGCAGGGCGAGTACACCAAGGGCTTCGTGCAGGCCAAGCAGCAGGAGCTCGACGCCCTCCGCCAGGAACTCCAGGAGCTCGAGGCCAAGCGCCAGGGCCTCGAGACCAAGGCCTACCAGCGCGCCGACAACTGGATCCGCCTCGGCCTTGCCTACATCGTCCTCCAGGTGCGCACACGCGCCACACGCCACGAGGAGTGTGGGTGGTGAGGACGCCAAGCTAACGCGTGTGCGTGTGTGCGATTGGCCAGGCCGGGTTGGTGGCGCGGTTGACGTGGTGGGAGCTGTCGTGGGACATCATGGAGCCCGTCACCTACATGCTCACCTTCACCACGGGCATTGGCGGTATGCAAGACCCCCCCTATACTTTATTATTATTAGTTTGCTCTGTCATAAAATACTTATTGATATATCTATGCGTGGGGGGGGGCAGCCATGGGGTACTTCACCCACACGGGTACGGAGTACACGTACGAGGCCCTCAGGCGGCACCTGGCCGAGGGCAGGCTAAAGAAGCTCTACCGCAAGCACAACTTCGACATCAACCGCTACCAGGAGCTCCAGGTAACGCACCCCGCTCCCCGCGAAGCGGTGTGGTGGCCACGAGGGTACCCTTCCGCCTCACGCTCTTTCTCCTTTGCCTGCAGAGGGCGGTGGTGCAAACCGAGGTGGAGCTGGCGGCTCCCGAGGTGCACCTCCTCAAGTTCCAGACCCTCGCCCTGCAGTAGAGGCCGCCTCATCGTTTTGCGCGATGTACCCCCCTCCCCCAAAAATTGTAGGCCGCTTGGTCTCGGGGTGGACAGCGTCGGGGTCCGGTAGATTATAATCTGTACACAAGCATACACACACAGGCGCCATACACAACTCTTGCTGGCCGGCACCACGCGCTGCTTCCACTTCTCGCTCCCTCTCTACCCACTCTCTCTCCGTCTCCTCCTCCGTTCCGTACTACCGCGCGCGAGCTGTCCACCCCACGTCGTACGTGGCGAACGTCATCCGACACACGATGTGCCGATGCACGTGCCCTGCCTCCTCGTGCACCGAGAAGGAAGAGGCGGTGGCCGCGCTGGTCCACCGCCCAAAATCCGATCGGCCACCTGGGCCAGCTTAGCTCGCCGAGAGCAGCCCGAACGTGTCCGTGCTCGAGGCGGACCCCGTCGATGCTGACTCCGGTTCGGACGACGACATGTTGAAGTCGTCCGACGAAGCCGAAGAGGCCATCTGCTCGCCAGCCGACATCCCGAGGATCCTGCGCACACCCACAGTGGTCAATCACACCGCACGCACGCACGCACGCGCGCAGGAATATGGGGGGGGGGTGATGGGGGATGAGCGACTGACCTGGAGGACCACACGTGGGGCAGGCCCTCGTCCCCGAACGACGTCAGACCGTCGGCCGACTGTCCCTGCACCACCACCAGCGCACGCGCGGGGCAAGGCGTGAGACGCGGCGGTACACGGAAGAGGGGGGGGGGATAGGCGGCAGCCGGAGGTCACGTACCCCGAGGAGCGCGTCGCCCTCGTGCGTGCCGGCCCCGTGCCCGAAGCTGTCGGGCTGCTGCTGCTGACCGCCCATGGGGTCCATGTGGTGGGCCTGCCCCATGCCTGAGTCCGGATCATCGTGGAGCTGCGGCGGGTGCTGGTAGTTGAGGTCGAGGCTGTGCCTTCGCTGTGGGGGCGGAAAGCAACACGACGCGTGTAAGCCCCCGCCGCACCACCTCCACCGCCAGCCATGCCACATGGCGGGCGTAGGCATCGGCCTAGTAGTGGTGGGTGGTCGTACCTGGTGGGAGGCCGTCGCGTTTTCCCCGCCCTCCTGGGCGAGCCCCATCTGCTGCTGCGGCTGCTGCGGCTGTTGTTGTTGTTGGAAGTCGACACTTCGCCGGTGCTGCTGCTGCTGGGCGTGGAACTCGGCCTGGTCGGGGTGCAGCGATGTGCGTCGTTCCACGCCAGCCGGTGGAGGCATCGACGACGCGTTGTGCTGCTGGTGCTGTTGCTGCTGGTGACCACCGTGCATGTGGTGGTGGTTGTGCTGGTGGTGGGGGTGGTTCATGGACGACTGGTGGGCGCCCACGGAGGAGCTCTCCATGTGCGGGGCGCTGTGCTGCGCGGTGCTGCCATCGAGTTGCATGGAATAGCGCGGACGCATGAGGGCCACCTGCTGCTTGAACTCGGCCTCCTGCACACCACAGCATCGTTGGGTGGGTGGGTGGGTCTACAAATAGTAGTAGGTGAAGTAATAATAATAATAACGATATGCGTATAAAAATATAAACAAGGGGGCGGGGCGGCGTACCATGTTGATGTTGGGCGCGCTCATGCGGCGGCCCTGCATGGCGTTGGGCACCACTGGGGAGAGGGGCGCGGCGAACGTGGGCTGCTGGGCGGCGTGCCGGGTGATCTGCGAGAACGACGAGAAGGTGCCGTCGTCGCTCGACGGCAGCGAGGGCGGGGCCAGCTGTTGCGCCGAGGGCGGCGAGTAGAGGGTGTTGTGTGGGTGGTCCTGCGGCTGCTGCTCCTGTGTGACGTGCTGCTGGTGCTGGTGCTGTTGCTGATGGTGCTGGTTCTGTTGCTGGTGCTGCTGGTGCTGTTGGTGCTGGGAGGTGTGGAGTGGGTGGTGGCGGAGGGCCTGCTGTGCGAGGAGGGAGTGGCTGACGGGGAAGGCCGGCAGGGACGAGCGCCGGCCGTAGTTCATGGCCTGCACCACGGAGGGCGGCAGGTTGGCGGCCCCGTGCGCGCGATGCATGGTGCCGGCGTTGCCTTCCCCGCTGTACGGAGCCGCGAAGCCGCCTGCCATGCATTGGTGGGGGTCGCCCGGTCAGCCGGCAGCGCGCCCGCAGCAGCACCCCCACGGAAGAACTGAAGGCGAGAGATTGGTGGTACCGGACGAGAAGGCGTCAAGGTCATCCCGGTGATGGTGGTGGAAGTTCATGACGTCGCTGGAGAAGAGGTCGTCCGCGGAAGAGAGGCGGGCGTCGCCCAGCTTCATGCGCTTCCTGCGGTGCTTAGCGTTGGCCTGCTGCTCGATGGCCTCGTTACTGTTGTTGTTGTTGTTGTTGTTGTTGTTGATTGTGTGTGTGTGTCGCGTGCGTCATAAGCGAACGACCGAGGTGGAAAGAGAGCGAGAGAGAAGACGGGGCGAGCTGCGGCGATGCCGTGGAGGGGGGGGGGAGGTGCGCGTACATGGCGTGCAGCTCGTCGAGGGTCTTGTGCGGGAGGAACTTCTCCTGCACCAGCTGCAGTCGCTTTTGCACCTGGTACACGAGAACACGAGAACACGAGAGCGGAAGAAGACGACGATGAGCAGGAGGAGGAGGAGGAGGAAGTGGATCTACCGGTGAGACCACTCCAGACCGGCGACTGAGCCCATGCCACCGCGAGGGCCACGGCCGAGGGGAGGTGGGCCGTACGTTGGTTTCGCTGTCAAAGGCCTGTACCCCGTTGACGAAGGTGTCGTACTCGTCCTCCACCCAGTCGGTGAGGAGGGCCAGCACGGCGCCCTTGTAGAGCTCCGGCGACGGCTCGCTGTGCCTCTGCAGCAACCGCAGCAGCGGTGAAGAGAGAGAGAGAGAGACGCGCGCGCGCGATGTCAGGCACGGAGCAGGCGGCGGAGTAGTGGCAACCCGAGAGGCGCATCAGCGGGGGGGGTGTACCTTGTGGTGGTTGCCTTCGCCGCCGGGGCTGGAGGTCTTGGCTTTGGCCTCGCCTTCCTTGTCCCCGTCCTCGTCCAGCCCGTCCTCGTCTGGCGCGTCCCCGCAAAAAAAGAAGAAGAAAATAAACGCCGCCGCCGAATGCAAGTGAGTGCGGGGGGGTGCGCTACTTTGTTGGTTCGCTCGGTGGTGATCGCTTGCTTGCTTGCTTGCTTGGTGGTGGTGGGGGGAGGTACCGTCGCCCTTGGAGGATCCGCCGTCCTTGTCCTTGGACTCCTTCTCCTCCTTGCGCTTCTTCTCCCGGTCGATGCGGAGGTAGTACTTCTGCGCGTGGGTGCGCACCTGCGTGGCATTCCGCGTGCCCACATGCAGCGCGATCGACTTGACGTCCTTGGGGCCGTACTTTTCCACGCCCTCCAGGAATCGCTGATGCTCCTCCGGCGTCCAATACCTGCTCTGTGCCTGTGCCCCGCACACGCCACGTGTGGCAGCACACACGACGCGACACGCACCACACGAACACGCCAACAACGCGCGTGTGGGAGGAGGAGGAGGAGGAGACGGAATTGGCACGCGTCAGCTCACCAGCGAAGGCCTTGGCGGGCAATCCTTGGATGGCAAGGCAGTGTGTACCTTTTTCTGGGCTCCCTTGGCCTTCTCCTGCTCGTACAGCCGCACTTTGCCGTTGAGTCGCTCGATCTGGCGGGAGAGCGCAGGGTCAGCGGAAACGGCAAAAAAAGCGCAATCACAATTATTTTTTTTAATTTGTTTTGAAAAAGAAAAAGAAAACAAATTTAAAAAATGAAAATGAAAATGAAAATGAAAAAAAAGAGGAAAAGCGGGAAATGATGCACAGAGCCGCAAAAGAGAGAAAAGGGACAACGGAGGGAGGGGGGGGGATTGATCAAACCTCGGCGCGGGAGCGGTTGAGCTCTTCTTCGAGCTGCGCGATGCGGTGCTGCTGCTCGATGAGCATGTTGTGCCTAATCTGCAGCTCCAGCTCGAGGTCGGCGTGGGGGAGGGTGGACCTCCTCGCGTCGCCGGCATCACCCCCAGCGGCGGCGGCGGAAAGAGGGGCGTGCTGTGCCACACTCCCCACCACTCCGCCGCTGTGGACCGGCGAGATGCCTCCCAGCCCACCACTCAGGGGCGCTCCCTGAAGCTGCTGCTGCTGCTGCTGCTGGAGCTGCTGCTGGTGGTGGTACACGGGGAGGGCCGGGGCCGAGGCGCGCCCGTGGGGGTAGACGTGGTGGGCTGCCGCTCCCGGCTGGTGGTGCACCAGGCCGTTGAAGGGGGTCTGCTGCTGTTGCTGCTGCTGCTGCTGGAGGTGGCCGGTTGGGTCGAGATGCGCGTGCTGCTGAGGATGATGCGATTGCTGTGGGTGGTGATTCATCTGCTGGTGCTGATGGTGAGGCAATTCCATTTTTACGCTGCCGCCACCCGCGGTCTGATGGTGGTGATGCATCGCATGGTGATTCGGCGGCCATCCGATTTGCTCACCGCCACCGAATGAGTGCCGATGACTCAGCGTCGCTGCAGTCGAAGAGTTTTGCGGGGTGAACATGGTGGCCCCGCTTCGTTGATTATAGGAAGATGAAGAAGATGAAGATTATGATGAAGAAGATGGAAAATCGAGGCGAGTAAAGGGGTGGGCGTCTTCGATTCCACCAAGGGAGGGGCACGTTTCGGGGAGGCACTCGAGAAGTCGGTTGAGAAGGAAAAAGAAGAGACAAGACAGAATTGCCGCAGCACGGTCACCCTCATTGGCGGCGCCGCTGGACGTGGTGTCATCACGCAGCAATTCCAACGGAAACTGCCCCTTTGTGCGGGAGAGCAGAAGTGCACGCCCAGGCTGGTTGCTCCACTGCCCTCACGGGTTCGACCGGCCAGTCTTCTGGTCTGGGCTGCACGAACAACTGTTCTTTACGTCGACGTGGGATGGCGGCTTGTCGTCAGCCTCTCCACCATCTTCTCCGCCATGTCGCTCCACTGCCCCCCCCCCATTCGCCGGTTGGTTGAACTGCTGGCCAAAGAAGAAGCGAAGGAGGACCTTGGCGCAAGGGGCTTGTCATGCATGACGTACCCTGTCGGCCGCCTCCTGGATGGCGGTAACTTCGGCGGAAAGAGCCCTAATCGCGACAGCGGCACCCTGTCCCTTTTTGTCAATTTTAGAGACGACACCACCACCAGGCTTGGAGGCTGAGGACCGAGCGACTTGGTACCTGGGGCGGGCCATCCGAGGAGCGACGGCCGGTACTACACGCACGTAGCTCGTCCTGAGCAGCGTCGAGGGCCAAGAGCGAATGAATCAGCATTCCTGCTGCCCCGCCAGGGGAACGCTCGAGTGGAGTGGTGAAGGGCGGCGCGTAGAGCTCGTGTGGCCAGTAGACCACGAACCGCAGCGAATCGAGCATACTGCGATCCAGAGCTAAGACCCCGCTATCCACGAGAGCCGTGTAGCCTGGCCTAAAGAGTTGTCCTTTCTGTCAGGAAGCCCTCTACTTCAGGGCGTGGGGCAGAGAGGCGCACCTTTCTTCGGGGGTTACAAGTAGAGGCTCCTGGATGAGCTCTTGGGCAAGCGATTGGCACGCCTGCAATTCATTGCACCAGCACAGCGGTCAGCTAGACTCCCCGTACAGCAAGGCCTAGTAGGCAAGGGGGGCAAACCAGCTGTTCTTCGCAAGAAGGTCTCTGCAAGGTGTCCATGCTCTCTGCTCTCTGCTCTTGGGGGCGAATGCAGTCGTAGAGGTAGTCGTAGATGCCTCTGCCCCCAAGGGGGGGGGCTTGCCGACGCGAAGTCGATCGTGTGGTGTCGGCCGAAACGGCGCGGCACGTGGGTGGTCCCAAGGCGTGGGGTTGGCGAGAGGTTCCGGTGTACCGGCCTAATTTTGACGCGTTGACTTTCTGCTCTGCGCTGCTTCCTTTTCAAATCCCCGTGCGCGGCCAGGCACCGCCGAAGACACAAACCGCTCCGTTCCCCACAACCCGCACACACGCCACGAGGCCCTGGCGACGCACACACCCGCGCCCCCAAATCAAGATCAATTTCGCCCTCTGCCGTCGACAGCTTCATCTGAAAAGAACAACCACTGTATAGTGTCTTAGATGTACACGCCTGGTGGGCATCGCACGTCGCTCCTCAGCGGGAGAGTCACCGAGCTGCTGGAAAGTCTCAAGGCCGAGTTTGAGACGATTGCACACGATGCAAACCTCTTCAAAATGCAGAGAGACGACTACGAAAGAAAATGTACTTTGAGATACATGGAATCCCCCCCCCTCACAAATTGGCCAAGTGCGATGACACTCCCTAAATTTTGCAGTGCAAGCGCAACTGGGGGAGCTCGGCAATCTGCAACAGACTCTCTACGATCTCGAGAGGAATCATACCAAGGTCAAGCAAACGTACGTTTAGACTCACCGGCAATCGGCACAAAAGATGTTTCGAGAATAATCAAACCGACATTCACGCAGATTGGAGGAAGAGGTGTTGAGGTGGAGGCGGCAATCAGAGGCGTTGGCAAGCGGCACCGCTGCAGCAAGCACCCACAACCCTTCGGCAACGAATGGAACCTTCGGAACCCCGCCTCCTCCCGTTAGAGTGGAGACCAGTACGGTTGCTCGCTCCCCGCCTTCAAATTCCCCACATCTCTGAATGGATCCCATCTCGGGCCTCATCAATCTAGATCCCATCGCACCGAACTTTGGCGGACTGCCGAGCGGCTCCATGTTCCCGCCCTACGGCCTCAGCCCAATTGACAACGTCAACAAGCGCGCGTTTTCATCCACTTCCACTACTCCCTCTCCCACCACCGCCATTCCACCAGCCAAGAGGCCGCGTCCGGAGCCGTTTTACAGTGAGGCACCGCCGGTGACGGGAGGTACGGCGCGCACGCACACACGCACGCACGGCGTTGCATTGCTTTGCCCATGGTGCTTGCGTGACATTCGGACGCGGCTCCTCTGTTTGCGTGGGCCAACTGCCAACTGCTTGCTAGGGAATCTACCGCCTAAGCTCAGCCCGATTGGAGACATGCCCACGCGAGTGAAGACGGAGAAAAAGGACACAGATGCGCTGCCGATCGCCCCCATCAGGGATCTCCCGGATAACGGTGAGCTCACCCCGCACGCACGCACGCACGCATCACACCACACACTCACTTCTGGCGTGCATTGCTGCTGCTGCTGCTGCTGCTGCTGCGACGTGGTCCTCCAGGAGACAAGGAGAGTTCCAGCAAGAGGGAGTCCAGCCACAGCCGCACACCACCCAACGAGAGAGCGCACTCCGTCTCGCCCACGATGGAAAAAGGCGGCCGTGGCGAAGACCGGCCAGAGTACGCCTCCCCCCCCACGTCTCCTCGTAGAGTTCTGGCGGCGTTTCGTTTCGTTTGCCGAGAGTGTCCAATGGGACGGCACAGCCTAACGGGAACCTGGTCCCCCTCTGGCACTGGCGCTGTGCGCCCAGGTCTTCCACCGACATAGCCAAGAAGGTCATGGACGAACAAAATTGCATCCGAAAAGATGACTGGATCGTGGGCTATAACCCGAGCGTCCCCAAGACCATCGCCATCGACCTGAAGCACACCGAAGAACACTCCAGCGTTGTCTGCTGCGTGCGATTCAACCACGATGGCAACTATATGGCCACGGGGTGCAACAGGAGCGCGCAAATCTACGATGTTGAGACGGGCGTCAAAGTGAGGTATGTTCCACCGCTCGCGGTGCTATCGCCTTCCAGGCTGTGTGTGCCGTGTGGCTTACAGCCTCCTCTCTGCAGCACGTTCACCGATGAGAACGCCAAGGACGGGGACCTCTACATCAGGTCGGTGTGCTTCAGCCCCGACGGCAAATACTTGGCGGCAGGCGCTGAAGACAAAACGGTCAAGGTGTGGGACATCGAAAAGAAGACCATCAAGTACACCTTCGTCGGCCACGAATTGGACATCTATTCGCTCGACTTCTCGAGCGATGGCCGCTTCATCGTCTCGGGCAGCGGCGACAAAAAGGCCAAGGTGTGGAGCATGGAATCGGGCAAGGTACCACCAACCACCACCAACCACCACCACCACCGCTCTGTGCACATCTCCACCCCCGCTCGCTCCACGCTGACCGTTGGTTGCGGGTAGTGTCTGTTCACCCTGGGCAACGATGATGTGGGGCCCAAGGACGGCGTCACGTCTGTCGCCATCAGTCCCGATGGCCGACTCGTCGCTGCGGTACGATTGCTCCACCGCGATTTGTGATTCTCCCGCGCCGTTTTCTCTCCACCATGCATCTGACGTTCCCCGTCCGCCCCAACCAACCAACCGACCAACCACCTGTGCAGGGATCCCTCGATCGAATTGTCAGGCTGTGGGACGCGGAGACGGGCTACTTCCTCGAGCGCTACGAGGGCCACCTCGACTCTGTGTACTCGGTCGCCTTCTCTCCAGACGCCAAGTCGCTCGCCTCTGGCTCGCTGGACAAGACCCTCAAGCTGTGGGACATTTGTAACCCGCGCGCCAGGTCGCGCTGCCGATCCACCTTCAATGGCCACAAGGTAAAACCAACCCAGGTTCCAGCACACTATGCGGCGGGGTGACCACAGCCAGCTTGCGCACGCCCGCGGGTGGCCGCTAACCATGGCGCGGAACAGGACTTTGTGCTCTCGGTGGCCTTCTCGCCGGACGGAAACTGGCTGATCTCGGGATCGAAGGACCGCTCCGTCCAGTTTTGGGACCCTCGCTCGGCCGCCACGCACCTCATGCTGCAGGGGCACAAGAACTCGGTCATCAGCGTTGCCGTCAGCCCGAGCGGCAAGGCCTTCGCCACCGGCAGTGGCGACTGCCGTGCGCGACTTTGGTCCTTCAACGCCATCTAGAGATCGTCGAGGGTGGTCCTCCCTTCCGAATCCTCCTCCTAGGGCGAGGTCTCAACTCTGGTCCCCACGGCCTTCCCTTCTCTTCTTTTTTTGTCTTTGTCCTCTTCGCGATTACAACACCCCCCACCGTGCACATACCCCAGCCCCCCTGCACACCAGCGCCGTGCCATTACAATAGCGCTTTGGCCGAATTACTTTTTCATTTTTTTACTTTTGATTTTGATTTGGAGAGGAAGAGAAAAGCAAAGAGAAAAAATCCTTATTCTTATTCTTCTTCAGCTTCCACTTCCCAGCTGCCTGCCACTACCCCATGGGCCTCTTCAAATCCGCGTCTCCCCTCTGCGCAGTGCTTGTGTGCGTGGGCCTGCTGGCCTGCCTCGCGTGGTCCACGCACGCTGCCGGCGACCTGTCCCATGGATTTGGAGACAGCATCGCGTGGGTCTCCTACCGTGACGCCCTCGAGCAGGCCAAGCAGCTCAACAAGCCCGTCTTCCTGCTCCTCCACAAGAGCTGGTGTGGCGCTTGCAAGAGGTGAAGCCTTCCTCTGCCAGCGTGCTGCCCTGCCTCCCCGAAGATGTCCACTCACAGTCCTTTCGTGGCCAGGCTGAAGCAGGAATTCGCGGCCTCCAAGGAGATTGCCGAGGAGAGCAAGAAGTTTGTCATGGTCAACGCAGAGGACGAGGAAGAGCCGCACGCCGACGCCACCTACAACGTCGACGGGGGCTACATTCCCCGCCTGTTCTTCCTCGCCCCCGACGGCCAGCTCACCGGCGTCTACAACGAAGCTGGCAACGCCGCCTACAAGTACTACTACTTCACCTCCGACCAGATCCTGGCTGCCATGTCGCGCGCCCTCGCCGCCGTCGGAAGCCCGCTCAACAAGGAGCTGTAGAGCAGTCGCGTCGTCTCTTGACCCTTGCCCTCCTTCTGCCAAAGGAATGGGGGAGAGAGAAATAGAGAGAAAATGGAGATTGCAAAAAAAAAAAAAGCACACCCTTCCTCCTCCCCCACAAAATTGGAGTTGTGAGGCCACCGCGGCT
>CDFC01060735.1:3598-15192 GCA_000826385.1 Acanthamoeba rhysodes | reverse complement strand
GGGGGGGGGGAGGGGCAGGGGGGAGGTTGCGTACCAATACACCAAACGACCAGGAATCGCTCTTTTCACTGTAAATGCGTTTGGTGATGGCTTCGGGCGCCATCCATTTCTGTGCAAATTTAAGATATTAATTACGCGGTATGTAGGTATTTATTTATTGAAAGTTTAATTATTAATATTAATATTAATATTACTATAAATGTTTGCAGGGCGTACCACGGGGCCGACGTTGGACTTGGTGGTGGCGTAGGACTCCTCCGTGTCCTGCCGCAGCCGCGAGAGTCCGAAATCGGTCACGCGCACCGTCGTGTCCTGGTCCACGCACCCATCGATGAGCGCCAAGACAACACACGACACAATGACACGACACGCGCGAGGCACGACACGAGGCACACACCTTGGCGACGAGCATGTTGCGTGCGCTGATGTCGCGGTGGATGACGTGTTCGGAGTGTAGATGCAGAATACCGCGCGCGGCGTCGCGCAACATCTTGATCAGCATCTCTCGTGTCACCTGTTGGCGCAGGGGAACGACATCAACAACACAACACAACGACACGACACGACACGGCCAACGACACGGCCAACGACACGACACACAGCACGCGCGCAAATGCGTACCGGTTTGCGGAGGTCCGTCTTCTTGGCAATGAACAAATCATACATCGAACCGTAGGGACAGTACTCGGTGACGAGCGCGAAATAGTCGCCCTTGGTGACTGCGCCCACAAACGAGATCACCTGCACGCAGCATCCGACACACGACCAACACGACACACACACACGACAAAGAATACAACGCAGCATTGAGGCGGGTGCGCTCTGAAACGGCAAGAGAGCGAAAGAAGAGGCCACGGGGCAATACGTTCGGGTGGTTGCCCAGCAACTCCATCAAGCACGCCTGGGGTCACGCATCACACCGAGTGCATGAGTACGACATACGTGTGTCGTGTGTGCGTTATGTCGTGCGTACCTCTTGACGGATGTTTTCGATGGTGTCGGCGGTCATCATGGCCAGCTGGAAGTCGGTGCACACCTTCACCGCCACCGTGGCTCCACGCCACTTCCCTTTGTACACTTTGCCGAACGCTGCCGTGTGTCGCGTGTGTCGTGTGCGGCGGTGAGTAGGGGCAGACACCAAGAAGCTAAGATAAAACAAGAACACATGTGGACGATGAGATATACCTCCGGCACCGAGAAGTTCCATGAGATCGAGTTCGCTCCAATCGATTTCGCGATACCTGGTCGTCAGGTTGTTACGATGACTCTCTTGCTGCTCTCGTGCACGACACGACACGACACGACGGGCTTGTGAGCGGCTACGTTTGAGGAGAGTGGTGTTGGCGGACGTACGTCTTCGCGGATGTAGGTGATCTGCTTGTCCTTCCAGCGGCGGTAGGCCAGGTATACGACCATGCTAGCCAGCAGCAGGACCAGCAGCAAGAATAAGAAACCTGTATCGCGCACACGACACATACGGCACACGACACACGTCATAGAGTCAGCGCCAGGCGTGTGCCGTTGAGGTGAGAGCGCATGTGTCGTGTGTCGAGTGCGGTCGTACCCAACAGACCGCCCAATATGCCTCCGATCAGGGCGCCGGCGGCCGACGAGTCCGTCGCCGTCCCGTTCACCGCCGGAGCTAAAAGAAGAATAGAAACAGGGAATGAAAGTGAATAACATAACATAAATAGCAAAAAATGCAAGAAATGTGAGAGCGGGGCGTACAGGGAGTGACGCCGTTGCAGAGGGTCGAATTGTCGTTGGCGTTGCACACGATCAAGCCCGACTGGGTGGTGATGAACGGCGCCGCATTTCCTGACGTATAGAAAGGGAGGGAAAGGAATTAGAAGGAATAAAAAAGATACGCAGCACGGCCTGCTTGGGCGCGATGCCGCCGCCGTGTGGTGCGTACCCTCGCGATAGAGCCGGCACCTCCCCTGCGTGATCGGCACGTCCCAACCAACTGCGAAGAGTTGGAACATGTCAGCAGTGTGTGTGTGTGTGTGTGTGTGTGTGTATGTGTGTGTGTGGTGCTACATACTGCCTTGGCACACGCCAATCGTGGAGTAAGCGCCCTATCGTGTGTCGTGGAATGTGAGCAATAAAAGCGCCAGAGCAGGAAGCAAAGGAAGGCGGAGATGCTTGCCTGGTTGTAAGGATCCGGCAGGTCCATGGTGAGGTATTGGAATTCCATCCGCCCGTTCTCGTAGAGCTTCGCCTGGAACGTGCGATTCGTCTTCGGATCTATAAACGGTGTCACTTGGTACCTGCGCGTTCGCACACGTGTGCGGTCAGACATCCACACAGCATTTCGTGTTGCGTGCCGTGTGCCGTATGCCGTTTGTCGTACCAAGTGATGACGAAGCGTCGATTGCCGGCCTCGCCAGAGGTGGTGTAGTAGAGCTTGACGGGGTTGTTGACGTTGATGTTCTGCGCCCACAGCACGGAGATGCCGTTGGGGTGGGGCATGCCGGGCGACGTGAGCGGGTCTGAGTCGCACAGCTGGTCCTGCGCGTAGAACAGCAGCACACCGTTCTTGTCGACGTTCACCTTGCTGCGGTGTACGTCGCGTCGGGCGTGAGTGGCATGTCATGTACCGCACACGCACACGCGCGCAGCACGACACGCACATATAGATGTTTCTATAAGGGGTGAATGTGAGGGCGTACTCGTAGGCGGTGCCGAAGTAGGTAAAGTTGAACCCAATCGGGATGGATACGCTGTTGGTCTGTGTGCTCGCGATCTGTCGCCCAGCGGACATCAGCCACACACACCACACACGCACGCACACGCAACACGACACGCACACACACGGTACCTGGGTGGAGGAGTGTCCGTTGAGGATGGGGTCGGCCCAGCTGAAGGAGGTGCGTCGAAAGGTGTAGTCGACCGTCGAGGTGGCCGGCGCGTTTGACAAATCGATCTTCGAAGGCACGCACCAGTTACACATATCTGCAAATGCAAAGAAAAGATTAATTTATAATAAAACAATAAAAATAGAATATAATGTTTCATATAATCGATTGTACCGGTGGAGGGGCTGCAATTTTGGGGGATCCAATAGGCGGACGAGGCCTGGTTGTTTTGTACAGAGGGCAGCGTGGTCGGCGGCCGTTGATCGCCGAGACCCGTGGGTCCGAAGATCGTAGCGCCCCACCTGCCCATCGCCCGTTGACCACCCAACAGGTGAGCACACACAAAACCACACACGCCACACACGCCACAGCGACGACTCACCCGTTGCCCGACCGATCGGCGATGGAGAGGCCTGACCCGGCCTGGAAGTCCCACGCACCCAACAGGTTCGGCGTTCCTGGTGCCACCAAGGCTCAGTCAGTGCACATGTGCGTCGTGTCGTGTTGCAGTGTGTGGTGTGTCGTGTCATGTGCGGAGCTACACTAAATGGGTACCTTCAGCGTAGGAGACCGGCAGGTCGTAGTTAGTAGCGACCTCGGTGTCGTCCCAGGCGCGATTCCAGATGCGAATCCCATCCAATTCTCCATTGAAGCCGAAATCTTGGTCATCGTCTGTGTGTAGTATGGTGCCGTGTCGTGTCGTGCCGTGTCGTGAGTTGTGTGTCGTGTCGCGTCGCGTCGTGTGTGCATTGGCCAGTTTGCGATAGGAGCGCACCCAAGTAACGACCGAAATAGAGAAGGTTTTGCGGCGAGTACACCGTGGGATTGTTTCTGTCAAGTGCGCGTTTTGGTCAAACGACGACGACGACGACGACGAAGACGAAGAAGAAGGGGAAAAGAAGAGAGCCAGGGTACCGTTGCTTCTGCATGACGAGCTTGCCGTTGAGGAAGACCTTGTGCATGTAGGTCGCGTTCAGCGTGCCCACCAGATACGACCATTTGTTGCGCGGCAGCCAGAATCGCATCTCTGCGAAAGCAGACACGCAGCACGCCGCGTTACCGGCACGCCACACGAAGCACGACGCGCGACACGACACCGCGCACACCGCACACGCAACATGGCTCACGTGGAAAGGACGTACGGTTGGGAGCCTGAGAGCTGGATGGGGAGGCGACCCACCAATTCACGCCGCACGCATCATAGTAGAATCCGTAACCCGATTGGAAGCTCCCTGCACCCCGTGCCACAACGACACACAAATGAGCCATCAAAGCGGAGAGAGCGTATAGAGAGTGGTGGAGGCTACCAGTGTTCCACAGGGTCGTGACGATGCCGTCGTAATTGTAGTGAGTGGCGAAGTAGGGCTTGACCCACACCTCGACCGTGTACTCGGTCGCTCTGCACGCGCTTGAAGGTGAGCATCGCATACACACGCGCTGCAAGGACACAGCACGCGCGCGCACGCACCGAAACGGAAACGGTAGATCTGTGTCTCCGTTGCGCGGACCGACACGAGCGCCTGCGTGTCGTGTCGTGTCGTGTCGTGTGAGCGCGATCGGTTCAAAGAAAAAAGTTATTATTTTCATTTCATTTATTTATTATTTAAAAATAAAATAAATTACAAAGATTGAAATCGCAATCGTCTCAGGGCACGCACCGATGACTTGCTGAGAGGAGACGTTGAATCGAAAGTCGGCTCCGTAGAATTGATAGGAATACCCTACGTTTTGAGCAGGGCGAAAGAGTCAAGTTCATCAGATCAAAGATCACCTTCCAGTCCATCAACTTTACTTGAATGGTGAATAAAAAATCGAAACAAAAATCTTAGGAATTGAAAAGGGAAGGGGGCGAGGTACCCGTCGAGCAGGTCTGTGATCTGGAAGGAGAGGGCAAGGAAAGAAGGAAGAGAAGCGCGAGAAGGATGGATGAAACCCGCAGGAAGTGCGATGGTGATGATGTTGAAGGAGCCCCGCCCGCACTCGGGCCACTCAGGAACATCACCATCATCATCGTCTTCGTTCTTTCTTCTTCGTCTCTTTCGCTCTTGATGGCGCCGCTCTCAACTCCTCCGCCTTTCGTTTGCGCTCGATCTTTTCCTTTGTTTTGTTTAGTTCTATTGCGCGTGGTGGCGCGGCCTACCACGTGAATGGTGAGCTGCAGCTACGAAGCAGCACTCTATCTGCCCGCAGGAGAATGTGTGCGTGTAGTCCAAGTGCGCGTGTAGTTCAAATGCTCCTGCGGTACAGTGGTCAGTGTCTGACCAACAATCGCAACCGCTGGTAGGCCCAAAGGCGAGAGACCAAAGTCACGGGCGGAGAGACCAAGCTCCCCGCCATCCGCGGAAGCTTGGCCGGGACATGTCCGTCAGGTCTGGGTCGACAACTAATTCCGAAAGTTTGAAATCTAATTTAAAAGGCAAAAAATGAAACGAAACGAAGTCTGAGTACCCACGGCTCAGAGCTCGTCTCGCCTGGGCTCGAACTCGATCGCTTCGGCCTGCGCGTTGATGATCAGCCGACCGTAGAACCTGTCACGGCAGCACCACGAACGTGAGCCCAGGTAGATATGAATGAAGAAGCCATCGGTGATGGCGAAGATGGTGAGATTGGTGTCCATACTTGACGGAGGCGATGACGTCGGGGATGGCAACGCGCTCGTTGACGCCGTGGATGCGGGCCAGGTCGTCGCCGCCCAGCACGTACGGGATGAACCGGTACACGTTATCCGTCAGCGCGTGGTAGTACCGCCCGTCCGTCGCTCCCATCGCTGCACAAAGCACGACACACGTGTGAGAGACGCACGACACGCAGGGGGGAGGCAGGCAATAATGAGGTAAGGCGCGACGACGACTTCGGGGAAGAGCTGATGGATGGTCGACTGGACGACATGCCACCCGAGCGAGTCGGTCGGCGAGATGGGCGACGGCAGGCTGGTGTGGTCCCCCATCACAGAGACCTCAACCCGCGGATCGTTCACCGTCTGCATTGTCGTGTCGAGTCAGCGCGTGTTGTGTGTCGCGCCGTGTATCGTGTGTTGTGTCGTGCGGTGACGGAAGGACGCGTACCCGGTTGATGTAGGCGATGCAATCGGCGGGGGTCTCACCGGGCAGGATCCGGAAGTTGATGGTGGCCGTTGCCTTCTTGGGCAGCACGTTATCCTTCACACCTGCCTGTGTGCGTTGCATTCAGCTCCTTGTGTGTCGCGTGTGTGTTGTATATCATCATGCGGGTGTGCGGTAGTGGCGTACGTTGAAGCGGGTGAGGGCCGACGAGGTGCGGATGGAGGACGCCGTAGCGCCGCGATCGAGTGCGCGCGTGACGACGGGCGAGAAGAGCCAGAGATTGGACAGCACCACTCGCTCGGCCAGCGAATCCACGTCGGGCGCCAAGAACTCCAGCATTTCCTGACGGGCCCATCAACGCTAAGCGCAACATCACACGATGCGACTCACATCACCCCACGCATGCACGCCCGCCCGCACGCGCACGCACGATACCTTGACGGCTCCGGAGATGGAGGCGGGCATGGGATTGCTGTAGAGCTTGGCGACAGCCTGGGCCAGGATGCCGATCGGGTTTTCGGCTGTGGGCATCGACGAGTGGCCGCCCGGTCCGTGTGCCACCAACTCGGCGCTCAAATAGCCCTGCGTGCGCACATGTGTAAGCGCCCGAAGGTGTCGTGTGCGCCAGTGTGTACCTTCTCGGCAATGCCAACGAGCGCCACGCTCTTGGAGACCTGCTTCAGAATGCCGCTCGTCATAGACCCACCTGAGACGCCACCTAGTTCAGTCTGCATTGCCGCACGTTGGTAGTGCCGTTGGTCGTGTCGTGTGCAGTGCGTCGTGCCTTCGTCAAGCACAAACTCGAGGGTGAGGTTGCGCTGTCGGAAGTGTTGGACGATCTTGAGCGCGCCGTTGAGTCCGCTCACTTCCTCGTCGTGGCCGAACGCAAGGTAGAGCGTGCGCCGGGGCTCGAAGCCCGATGCGATCAGCGCCTCGACGGCCTCGAGGATGCCCACCACGCCCACCTTGTCGTCCAGCGTGCCGCGGCCCCACACGAACCCGTCGGCCACGTCTCCCGAGAACGGCGGGTGGAGCCACTCGGCCTCAGTCTCGGGGTCCACCGGCACCACGTCTGCACATGCGTGTGTCGTGTTAACACAATCGCATCGCTCATGGGGCACACAACGACACGACACAACGACACGCACCCATGTGCGAAGCAAGTAGGAAGGGTTTGAGTCTCCGATCACGTCCGGGCCACTCGAGGATCAGACTGTGGCAGTCCAGCTTCGTCCTGTGGGCCGGTGCACAACACTCAACGTTGGCAGAGCAAAGAAGGAGGAAGAAGGGAGAAGAAGATGCACCTGCGCAGGGTGGCGAAGACCCGGGTGTAGGTGCGCTCGAGCCACGTCAGCAGCCGGTCGAACTCCCTCTCCGCCTCTGCCCTCGCCTCTCGCTCCTCCTCGCTGTCTGCACCCCTCGAAATATTTATAAAAGTAAAATATTAAATAATAATAATAATAATAATAAAAATAGGGCCTTTCAAAAATAAAATATAAATGAATAAATTGTAAATATTAAAAAATGAAGGGGGGGGCGTGCCTGCGTAGTTGCTTTCGTGGGAGATGGTGCGGAAGCGGACGCTCTCGGCCAGCCGCGCGACCGCAGGGTTGGGCTCGCCGCGCGCCATCTGCCGCTCAAAGGCCGCCACGGCCTTGTCGGCGGCAGTGGAGTCCGCCGACCTCGACGACGATGATGTGCCGGCCATGAGGCTGCCGGCCTTCGGGTGCTGGCGCGAGGCCAGGCGGAGCGTGTGCCACCACAGCCCGCCACCACCGAGGACCACCACCACCGAGGCCACCACCACCACCAGGCCCACCACCCACAGCCCACGACCACCAGACCCACCGCGCTCGCTGCGTCTTCTCCCGGCCATCGCTCAAGAAAAAGGCAAAGAAAAACATTTTCCTCTTGAAGCAAATCGGATTTGATTGAGAGCTCTCGACAAGACGGTGGGAAGGATGTTGCGCGGCGGACTGTTTGGACGAGCGGCCCCCTTCGGGCAGCGGGCGGGATGGAAGCGAGGCATGGAGGAGTTCGTTGATAATGCCACGAAGCCCGGCGAGTATCCTATCGCGGGTTCGTAGAATTATGCCAATCGAATGATTGAAATATTTTGCTTCCATTCATGATGCGCTGACGCAGGTCGCGCGTGGAAGGCCAGTGAGCTGCGACTCAAATCGTTCGAGGATCTGCACAAGCTCTGGTTCGTGCTTCAGAAGGTACGTTTCATTCACAATTTATGAATTCGCGATTCAAGGCGCTACGCGAATCATTGCACATCCACATCGGACTTCGACCTTCTCATCTCACGTCTGCGGTTGCCCACCACCACCGATGCAGGAGCGTAATCTTTTGCTGACGGAGAAGATGCTCGCCAAGTCCGAAGGCACGCAGATGAAGGCCAAGGGCCGAAGGGTCAAGGTGCGCTCCGGAGCACATCAACCCCACCAAGTAGACTTGCTCACCAACCTTCTCTGTCGCGCCCCCTCCGCTGTGTGTCATGCGTCGTGCGTCGTGTGCGTTTGGCTGGTGCGATGACCAGGTTCGTCAGTCCATGGCGCGCATCAAGCTCGTGCTGGGCGAGCGACAGCACATCTACAAGACCTTTAAGCGCGAACAAATCCTCGCTCTGGTCCGCCATCCCTCTGTGTCGTGTCGCGTGTTGCACAGATCCTGACATGTTGTGTGTTGTGTGTGTGTGGCACCACAGGAGCAGGATCGTCTTGAGGCAGTGCGTGGGCGCCAGCTGGCCTGGGCTGAACAGCTGAAGAGACAGAATGACAAGCTGGCCAATGTCAAGCTGCCCAAGCCCCAGAAGGAAGCTGCCACCATCAAATAAGCCCCACCAAGCCCAACAAGCTTGTTTTGAAACTAAATAAACAACCTGTCTTTGCGTTTGGCAGCACAAAACGCCCCTAGCAACCATGTCAGCACCATTTCGATGGTGTCCTGAGGGTGGCGATGGCATCAAGAAGGCAGGGCACATCAGAATCAGCCACGCCCAGGCACTCACGCAGCTCAGGCTCATCGAGCGAGAGCAGCACCTCCCCATCGATGTCGTTTTCCTGCGTGTGCGGTGGTGATGATTCCTGTGAGGATAAAAGAAGAAAAAAAAGGACGTGGTTTGCTTCGTACGAAGAAGATCTGCTTGTAGCGGGGCATGCCACATCGCTCGAGCCACAACTGCACCCCCCGCTCGGTCCACTCCAACGGGTCTGCGTGCATGCGTGAAATGATTGTTAGTGAGCGGAGGAGACACCTCAGTCGTCCCGGGCGATGGAAAGACGCACTGGCGAGGTATGATCGAATGAAATGCACCGACGGAGACAACAGCGCTTCGTCTTCCAACGGATTTCCTGCATTCACAGCGTGCCATGTCTGCGTAAGGAGACGCACACAACGCACACGACACACGATACATGGCACGCACCATTGAGGTTGAGTTCGTGGAGGAAGTGCATGTGACCGACTGAGGGAGGCAGCGACGGCAGCTCGTTGTTGTGAAGGTCAAGCACGCGCAGATTCGGCAGCCGCTCGCCGATCGCCGCGTCCAGATCCACCAACCTGTTGTTGTCCACGCGCAACTCCTGCTCGCGCGTGTCAGCCCGCACACGCTATCACACATCACACACCACACACCACA
Source organism: Acanthamoeba rhysodes (assembly GCA_000826385.1). Classification (NCBI taxonomy): domain Eukaryota; phylum Discosea; order Longamoebia; family Acanthamoebidae; genus Acanthamoeba; species Acanthamoeba rhysodes. The sequence continues at coordinate 5,626 of CDFC01060735.1, read as the reverse complement.
CACAAACCTCAAGTTGGGGCATGTCGTAGACGAAGGCTGGCAGGTGGGTGAAGTGGTTGTGCGAAAGGACGAGGCACCGAACGCCGCCCAGCCCGGCCTTGCGATCCTCGGGCGACACCAGACACGACAGCGTGGCCGTCGTCAGGCTCTTGTGCGGCAGCACCAGTCGCTCCCCTACAACACCGCACACACCTCACACATGTCAGACGAAGGGCGCGATGCGAGGGCGGCGGGATCCCGGGGGGTACCGGCGCCCTTGGCAAGGGAGTCGACGAAGATGGAGGCCTCCTTTTGCTGTGGCGGGCTGGCGACGGCGATGACGGCCTCGTCAAACACGCGTCCCACCTGCGCAGCGTCGGCAAAGTCCGACAGCTCAAAGTACGCCCGGCACTCGTTCGTCTGCGCAAACGCGTAGCCTGCACCGCACGACACACGCATATGACACACGCCCACGCGGGTGAGTGCGAGCGAGTGGGCGTGAGAGGGGGAGAGGGGGTACCTTGGGGGAGGTCCTGGGGGATGCTGACCGGGGCCACGCCGCGGTGGGCCGCCTGGGTGCCCACGAGGACGATGGGCACCCCGCCGCCGTGTCCGCACAGCGAACGCACCTTGGGCAGCCACTGGCGACCTCATCGACGTTAGACACAGCGGGTGTGCGGTCGTGCATGTGCGGTCGTGTTAGTGTTGTGTGCTGTGCGTACGTTGGTTAGCGCGCTGTCGAGAGTGGATGGCACCACGACCGAGAACACAACGATCGCCACGTTGACCTTGGACAGCGTGAGCGGATCTGCAAGGCAGCACGACACGACACGACACGACACACGTACGACACACGTCAACGCCACGCAACATGCGATCGGCAAAAACGCGGGTGAGGCGAGGCGTACCGACTTTGTCGGGATCGTAGGAGACGATCTTGAGGGCCACTGGCCGGTTGTCGAAGGTCAGCTCCAGCGTCTTGGTCGTCGACGTGTCCGACCGCACCTGGTTGGGTGAAACAATAAAATTTAATGTTGGACTTAAATAAAAAAGAGAGCGGAATGCGACGTACGTGGACTGAGTTCTGCGAGCGGACGAACTCCATGTAGCGATCGACGAGCCGAGCCTTGAGCTCGTCCGCGTCGGATTGCGCCTCGTGGCCCACATCGCAGAAGCCCGCCGTCGCGTCGCCCAACACCAGCATGTTCACCTCCGTCTTGGCTGTCGACACGACACACGACACGCAGACAGCGACACGTAAGCGAGCGTGATGCGTGTGCCACAAGCGTGTGCACACATGGGAGACGACGAACGTACGTTCTTCCTCTTCGCTGAAGTCGCCAAAGCCCTGAAAGTTCTTGAGGTCCTTGAGATCGCGCACCGGCACCGCCAGACTCTTGCGCTTGAGCATCTTGATCGCACGCATCGCCTTGGAACCTGGCTCACCACACACACGACACACAAGGCACGACACACGGCAATGTAAATCGCCATGCCTCAAGCGGCGGCGGCAGACGCGCGACGAGAGGGCGACGTGCCACTTCTGTCCTTGATGTCGGTTTCATCGTAGGACGTGCGCGCCTGCTGAATCTGTTGAAGGAGAGTGTGTGGAATGCGTGAGGAATGCGCAATGTGCAATGTACACAGTCAAACGGCACATCTCTGCACACGTACCGCCATGTTCGAGGCGGTTGGGCGAGACGGCGACGCCAGTCCTGTGTTTGCGCGCGTACGGGCCGGCTGTTCAGGCGGAGGTGGAACCACCACAGCGCTTTTGGTCACATCCTTTTGAACGACACACGACGACGACACAACGCGCGCAATCAGTCTGCGAAACTCGCATGAAATTGGTGTGGTGCGGTCGCACGACGGCGGAGGTGCTCATGATTTTGGCCTTCTTGGCCTGGTACGCCGCGCGCAGGTTCTTGATGCCCTCCTTGTCCTGATGATCGAGTGTGTTGCGACCACAAGCTATCAGCTATGCTTTCGGCATACTTGTCATGTGCTGCGTGTGTCGCGCATGTCGGGTGTGTGTGTGTCGTGTGTGTG